>PVJN01038170.1:0-20506 GCA_004026805.1 Lasiurus borealis
TTCTTATTGGCTGGGTTCTCCGTTTTCCCGGTAGCGGCCTGTGCGCGCGTGGCAACCCCGGGACCTGCGTGCGGGTCCCGAGGCTCCGCCCCCTCCCCCCGAGGTCAGGCTGGGGGCGGGGCCCAAGCGGTCTGGGCGGAGCTACACCCTACCGAGCGGCCCCGCCCACAGCGTGTGCGTTTGGAGGCTCCCACCCAGCGGGCAGGTAAGTTTCGTGCAATAATAAATAGTTCGCTGTGGCGGCCTCACGTTAGCTACCGGCAATGGGCTTGTTTCTTCTGGAGACGGGGCTCGCCCTATGAAGGGCAGCTCCGCCCTGTAAAGGATAGCCACCTGCAAAGACCATTTCCTCTCGCCCCCAGAGCCTCATCATAGTATCTGTGCCCTATCAAGAGCACCCACACCTGAGAGGAGCTGCGAAACATCAGCCAGTGCGACCAGTTCGACCGCATCGGGTGCCTTATTCCCAAGCTTTTGCAATGAATCCTTTCCCTCCATTCTACCCATCTGCCTCGCTTCTTCCCCCAAGATTTATCTCCACCTACCCCAAAGTAACCCCACTCCAGCCCCAGCCTTGATCAACCTCACACTCCAAAGTCTTTCTGGGAAGATGGCAGTCAGAACAGTGTTGCAAGAGAAGGGAGAAAATAAATGGTCTGACAAACCACCCTACTTTTCTTCTCCTTCAGAGCTATAGAAACATTCTTAGACACCCTCCCCCTTGTATCAAAGATAACCAAGCTTGTTTAAACAACTCATAGGGTTAGAGAGGTAAAGCAAAAACCCCCTCCAATTTCGTTCTTCATGTAAAAACTGCTGGGAGAAAATTTTACTAGTTGTAAAAGAGTCCAACAGAAGAGAAAAAAGGAGAGTGGATTGACAAAAGAAAAAAATCCAAATAAAGCACAAAGTAGAAAACGTGGGGACCGAAAACTGGGCTGAGCATCGTCAGTTATCTGGTACAGGCTGGTCTGCACACAGACTTTCTCCTGGAGAGAAAAGAAAATGCACAAATTAGTCCTGAGGATCTCTCGGTAACACACCTGGGGAGTTTCAGAAAAGTCTCTCCAGACCAGAACCTTTCCTTTGGGAACCTCTGCTGCAACTAGAAAAGGAAATGGCTGTAGCCCTTCTCTCGTGCCCTTCTAGGTGGGCTCCCCGGCTGTGGCATACTTGCTAGTTACTTACTTAGCTCACAGTTCGGTGCTGCCTCCGTCTTACGCTGCTTCTTCATGGTGCAGAACGGGTTTGACTCCCTCCAGTGCTAGCTCCAGCCTATAGAAGCAGACAAGGGTGCCTCCCTTGGTTAAATACGGGCACTGAGGCTGCTCTGGGCAGCGCAACCCTGATAAAGACACAGCAAGGAATTTCAAGAGGCAACCCACATCCTTCAAAGCACAATCAGATTTCAACTTTGACCTGCCATGAAAAGGGAAGCACCATATATCTGCCACTCCTAGAGACTAATGAACAATTAATTGGGTTTGGAAACGTGTCCTCTTAAGATTTCCTCTGTTCTCTCTGACGGGAGACGGAGGCGGCGTATGAAAGGGTGAAGTAAAAGGAGCTGCTTTCCTTCAGGACGCCACTCCTCCTGGAGCCAAGTTGGTTCGGGCACTTGTATCCATGGGCAGCATGTGCATTAGGACTCTGCTCCCCGGAGATGTAAACTGAAACCAATTAACCCCAAGCTTGACGGTCCACAAGTCTTTTCCACCTGGGTACGTGAGCCCTGATGCAATTAGGAGTGGTCTCCGGGTGTGGGTGAAAATGCCACCGGCCCATCCCTTGGGATTTTAAGGACCTGCTGGCATTAGTCCAATCAGTGATTCACAGGCAGACAACAAAGCCTCACAAACCCAGGACTCTGTGACTGATGGAGAACAGAAAAGAGAGAAAGGGAGGAAGAAAGGAAGCAAGCAAGCAGATATAATGAAGGCTTTTGAGAAAGAGGGGGAAAAGGGAGGGAGAGAAGGAGGAAGAAAGGGAAAAAAGGCAGTGCCTTGAGACTGGAGGGAAAACAAAAACAGAGGAAATCCAAAATTTCTCAATCTGGGAGGAATTTAAAGAATGAGGAAAATTTGCCTCAGGCAAATTTAGTAGATCAGCTGGAGAGGGAAAGCTGGAAAGGAGAAGCTTTGGGGTGGGGTAAAGAGAAGGGTATGGGATACTGGGAGGAAGGAGTTGCTGCCTTTAGAAAGCTTTTTGGTAATTTTATATTTTTTTAATTGATTTTCTTTCTTTCTTTTTTCTTTTTTTTTTTTTTACAGAGAGGAAGGGAGAGGGAGAGAGAGAGCCAGAAACATCAATGAGAGAGAAACATCGATCAGCTGCCTCCTGCACACACCCCACTGGGGATGTGCCCGCAAGCAAGGCACATGCCCTTGGCCAGAATCAAACCCTGGACCCTTCAATCCACAGGCTCTATCCACTGAGCCAAACCAGCCAGGGCTAGAAGTTTTAAAGGAAATCTGCTTAGGTGTGGAGGCTAGAGGAGGCTAGAGCCATGTCCCAGCTCTAGGCCACACACAGACAGCCAGTGGTGTGATAAAAGTCCGGGAGGTTGGCTATGTCCTGGATTTTGGTAACTTGAGTATGGTAATATTTACTTTACTAACAGTAATGGGGGAGTTGTGTACTTAAGCAGAAGGGTTTTTAATGGAATGTAGGCCAACTTCCAGGTGGTGTAGGTTTCTCTTTTTCAGGCTTTTTTTTTTCTTTAAAATATATTTTTATTGCCCTGGCCGGTTTGGCTCAGTCAATAGAGCATCGACCTGAGGACTGAAGAGTCATGGCATCGATTCCTGTTGGGGGCACATGCCCAGGTTGCGGGTTCAACTGATTTCAGAGAGGAAAGGAGAGGGAGAAAGAGAGAGATAAGAAACATCAATGATGAGAGAGAATCATTGATCAGCTGCTTCCTGCACCCCACCCTACTGGGGATGGAGCGTGCAACCCGGGCATGTGCCCCTGACTGGAATTGAACCTGGGACCCTTCAGTCAGTCCGCAGGCCACCACTCTATCCACTGAGCCAAACCAGCGAGGGGTAGCCTTATTTTCATTTTAAAATTTTGTTTATTTGATTTGATTTGATTTGAGAGAGAGGAGAGACACACACAGAGAAATGTCAATCTGATGCTCCATCCATCCATGCACTCATTCATTGATCCTTGCTTGTACCCTGACCCAATTGAACCCCCAACACTGGCACGTCCAGACGATGCTCCAAATGAGCTACTTGACCAGGGCCAGGCTTATTTTCTCATGCATCTTGTCTGCAGCATTTGAAGACAGATTTCCAATGCCCAGAAGAATAGTAGATGGCAAGTTTTGTGATTTTTATCTTTTAACCAATTTGAGGAAAACAAATTAAGTTGAGACAAAACTAAGCCAAGTTTGGTAAGACGTTTTAATTTTTAGCTTGGGGTAATGAAGCATTTTAGTTTTGTGAATAAGTTGTGACTGTCCAATTTGGGTGTGTGACTTGGTGGGAGGGGGGCTTTTTGTGGGGGTTGGGGAGCAAAATATGTTTTGAGTTCTTTTCTGGGTAGGTCTGTCTAGAATCTCAAAGGCAAATTATACAAGGTAACAGAAAAGAAGAAAACCCAGTGTCAGGATAATCAGAACACCACAGGTTTATAGTTCCATGAGCAGTTCTCACTTTGAGGTCTGTGGTAGAGTTGTCCATTAGAGAAATGTATAGTGTTGTTTTTTTCCCACCCCTTAATCAGATTTTTAAAGTATGTAACCCCTTAACTTTACTTGAAGTATTTTTGAAGTAGTCTTAACAGGGAAGAGGGTGAAAGAGGGGAAAAAAAAAAAAAATCTGCTTAGTACCACAAAAATATATATATGCAAACAGCCGAAACCGGTTTGGCTCAGTGGATAGAGCGCTGGCCTGTGGACTGAAAGGTCTGGGGTTCGATTTCGGTCAAGGGCACATACCTTGGTTGCAGGCATATCCCCAATGGGGGTTGTGCAGGAGGCGGCTGATCGATGTTTCTCTCTCATCGATGTTTCTGACTATCTCTCTCCCTTCCTCTGTGTAGAAAAATCAACTATATATATATACATATACACAAATGAATGTGATAGAAATAAATACCTTAGAATGGAAAAGAAAAGCAGTAATTAATTCTTATTAATCAAGGTAGGCTTCCAGCAAGTGGCTGTGGTTCCTACACAGAACAGTCAGTAGAAGAGACTAGGAAGAGTTCTGCCAGGACCCCAGATTAGGATCTCTTTAATCAGGAGTGCCCTCAAGGACTAGAAGTCCTATCATAACAACTTGATCTATCCTTTTTGTTGTTGTTGGCCAAGTGTCCTAAGGCAAAGCTGGGTTAGCCACCAATTTGTCCCCCTTCACAAGAGAGAAGTTAGATGAAAGCATCCAACTGAAGTGTTGGAGGAAACGGCCCTATTTTAGTTTCGGAATTCCAAAAATTGGAAAGGGTTTTACAGTGAGTCTCTACCATAGCCCCACAGTCAGCTTTACTCAGCAGTTTCTCCCCACATACACACTCCACTCTTGCCTTCTGGGCCCCTGATTCTCATGTAGTAATGTTATCAGACCAGATTCTTGAGTATCAATATCCTAAAAATGAGCACTGAATTCAGTACGAGTAACGCAGACAGTTTATTGAAAAGAACTTGTGCTAAATAGAGTTACCAGAAAGAGAAGTCAAGCTCTCTATGGGGTCTCGTGGATGGCTTGTACAAGGGCCTTGGGGTGGGTATGGAGCTTGGGAGTGAGGATGAGGTCAGTTGTCCCATGATTCTTGTCTGTTGGTAGTTGATCCCAGGGTAGTCACAGGATGTTTTCCATGGTCAATGGACCACCCAAAAAGCCTATAAGATAATGCTTGTGCAAACATTCTGGTTACCATTGATGGACTGAGAAAGAGGTTGGTGGGGAGTTTTCTTGAAGGTTGGAGTCAGAGATTCAGAATAACCAAGTTTCTAAATCTGAACAGAATTAGTTTAGAAAGACATCTTGGGCCTCCAGGTAAGATGGCAATATAGGTAAAAGTGGTACTAGAATCCTCCAAAGTCACATCAAAAATACAATTAATTAATCGCCAAAACCGGTTTGGCTCAGTGGATAGAGTGTCAGCCTTCAGACTGAAAGGTCCCAGGTTGGATTCTGGTCAGGGGCATGTACTTTGGTTGCGGGCACAACCCCAGTAGGGGGTGTGCAGGAGGCAGGTGATCGATGTCTTTCTCTCATCTATGTTTCTAACTCTCTCTCTCCCTTCTCCCTCTCCCTTCTTCTCTGTAAAAAAAAAATCAATAAAATATATTTTTAAAAAAATACAATTAATCGCCCAGGTGGCATGGCTCAGTGGTTAAGCACTGACCTATGAACCAGGAGGTCATGATTCCATTCCCTCTCAGGGCACATGCCCTGGTTGTGGGCTAAATCCCCAGTGTGGAGCATGCAGGAGGCAGCCAATCAATGATTCTCTCTTATCATTGATGTTTCTCTTTCTCTCCCTCTCCCTTCCTCTAAAATCAATAAAAATATATTTTAAAAAACAACAACTAATCTTCAGAACAACCATCATTCAGAACCAGCTGAAATCTGGATGAATGGAAGTCCTAAGGAATAAAAGAAGCCACATTGAGACTTGTAGGAGGGGCAGAGGCACAGAACCATTTGGTGTTTTTTACTTGGGAGAAATATCCTGTCTGTGGAAGTCCCCCCCTGAGAAGCAAGTCATCTCTGCCCCACGCCAGACCCCTCAGACCAGGGTTCCAGTCCCAGGAAAAGTCCCCATAACTTAGGCTGCAAAAACCGGTGAGAATCAGGCTGAGAAAGACAGAGGGTAGCAGGAGTCCCAGGCATTTCTTCTTAAAGGGCCATGCACAGACTTACTTGGACTCACTCCCTCTGAGCTCCAGCATTGAGCAGCAACTTGAAAGGAACCAGGATTATACAGGAAGGAACTAAATTGTCTGGCACTAGGACAAGAGTTGGGGGGCAGCTTTCTTCTAGCCAGAAGTGCTAGCAGAGGCCATTGTTCCTTTGCTGAACCCTCCCTAACAGAGGGTTGACAGGTGGGCACCATATCTGAATCTCTATCAACCTGGCTCACACTGTTTGCCCCACCCTGCTGATTCCGAGACCCTGTCCGTACCCAACTGGCAGGCTCACCGAAGCCATTTCCAATGGATTTTCTATACAACTCACCTCTCTTGCCTCATGCTTTGGACTTTCCTAAAATCTCTGAAGCAAGCGGCAGCTGGCCTAGATGTGTTCTGTACCTCTCACTAAGTAGCCACAGGCCCAGCCCTAGCAGCCGCCTACTTGGTTCACAGCCTGGCATCTCCTGGGCACTTCCAAGCCCAACACAAGTAGCAGCCATCTATAGATCACTCAGTAGCTAGTGCCGGATGGCCCCAAGCAGGGCACAGGCAGTGGTTGACTTTGCACCTTCCAGGAGGCCCCAGTACCAGTGCACCTAGTGGACAGCTTCAGACCATGCTCAGTTACAGCCCCATCACCTCCAGGAGCAACACACTCAAGGGGTGGACTCGGTGAACACCAAAGCCCAATGGGAATCGTGCTCCCTAGGGTGAACTCTTGCACAGCAGCTCTTTTGCTATAGTAGTCACAGCTGGTCCTCACAACCAATTATCTTGGGAATCAATCCTTCCCAGTAATGCCAACAATAAGCAAGGCTCGACTACAACAGGCCAGTGCATACAGCCCACACAGGGGCACACCTGAAACACTCACCTTGGGTGACTGGGGAGGTTGTACCACTAGTCCCTACAGGATACCTACTACACAAGGCCACTCTACCAAGTCCAGGAGACATAGAAGTTCTACCTAGTACACAGAAACAAACACAGAGAAGTAGCCACAATGTAGAGGCAAAGACATATGTTGCAAATGAAAGAACGGGAGAAATCTCCAGAAAAAGAACTCAATGAAATGGAATCAAGTAAACTATCAGATACAGAGTTCAAAACAATGATTATAGAGATGCTCAAGGAATGTACTGAGAACTTCAAGGAACTTATTGAGAACTTCAACAGCATGAAAAAGGACTTAGGAACCATAAAAAAGAACCAGTCATAGTGAAGGATACACTAACTGAAATGAAGAATAAGTTATAGGAAATCAACAACAGAGTAGAGGATGCTGAGAATCCAATCAAGGATTTGGAATAGGAGGAAGCAAAACAAACAAACAAACAAACAAAAAAACACCCAATCAGAATAGTAAAAATCAAAAAGAATAAAAAAATATAAAGATAGTGTAAGAAGCCTCTGAGACAACTTCAAATGTACCAACATTCACATCATGGGGGTCCTAGAAGGTGAAAAAAATTGAAAACCTTTTTGAAAAAATAATGACAGAAAACTTTCCATATCTGAGGAAAGAAATAGGCATACAAGTCCAGGAAGCACAGATAGTCCCAAATAAGATAAAGAGGTCCACACCAAGACACATCATAATTAAAATGCCAAAGGTTAAAGACAAAGAGAAGATCTTAAAAGCAGCAAGAGAAAAATAGTTAGTTACCTACAAGGGAGCACCCATTGGACTGTCATCTGATTTCTTAGCAGAAACTTTGCAGGCCAGAAGGGAGTGGCAAGAAATATTCAAAGTGATGAAAAGCAAGAACCTACAACCAAAATTACTCTACCCAGCAAAGCTATCACTTAGAATTAAAGGTCAGATAAAGAGCTTCCCAGACAAGAAAAAGCTAAAGGATTTCATCACCAAAAGGCAGTATTACATTAAATGTTAAAGGGTCATCTTTAAGAAAAAGATTTAAAAATATGAACAATAAAATGGCCATACATATCTATCAACAATTGAATCTAAAAATCAAAATAAATGAATAAGCAGAAATAGACTCATAGATACAGAGAACAGTTTGACATTTGCCAGATGGGAGGAGAGTTGGGGAAATGGATGAAAAAGACAAAGGGATTTAGAAGTTCAAATTAGTAGTTATAGTATAGTTATGGGGATGTAAAGTACAGCATAGGGAATATAGTCAATAATTCTAGGAACTAGGTACTGTGTCAGATGGGTATGAGAATTTTTGAGATTATCATTTAAGTTATATCTAATTACTAGGGTGTACACCTGAAACTGATAAAATATTGTATGTCAAATGTAATTGAAAAATAAAAAATTATTTTAAAAAAGACATCTTAGAGTCTTCTATTTAATTTCATCGTACATTAAGAACACACAAATGCCATATGTTTGTTCCATTTAATTTCACTCATTTAATAAATACAACATTGAGCATCTATTGTATGTCAGGTTCTGTTCTAGGCACTGGAATATAGTAATGATCAGGATATACAAAGGAGAATCCAAGATGGCAGCATAGGTAAACACCTACACTGCTGCCTCGCACAACAATTTCAAAACTACAACTAAAAGACAGAATGGGCATCATCCAGAACCACATGAAAGCTGGCTGAGTGGAAATTCTACAACTAGAGGGAAAGAGAGGGGCTCACAGAGACCCAGAGGAGCTGCAAAAAGCTGAGATATGGAGACTCATGCGTGGAGAGAGCGGGTGCTGGAGAACCTGGCTGGCTTTCTCTGGCGGGAGGGAAATGGAGACTCTCAACGGCATTGAACCCCCTTATCCTACGACACTAAACCCCAGGTTAAGCCGAAACTCATATGGGAGGAGTTTTGGACAGTGAAAAGGGAGAAGTGCATGGAAATTTAGGAGAGTTGCAAGAGATCAGAAGTCTGATGATGCGAACGGCATTGTGAACAGAGGACCGGCTGCTGATTGTGCCGCTGGCTTTCACGAGTGGGCGGGAGACAGGCCCTCCCAATTGTGCCACTTCTAACTTTACTAAATCCCAGTTTCAGGCGAAACTCTGGGGACCTAGACTCGTGTGGTCCTGGCGCACAGGGGAACTGGAAAGGCAGCAGTCTAGAGGCACTTCGAGAGCGCGCAAGCTCATGCAAGGGACTGCTTCAGCGATTACCCAGTCACATGAGACTCAGCGGCCGTGGAGGGCGGGGCTGACTGGAAGGCAAGGCAGTCCCGTAGCCCTGAGACTCCACCCATCCCAAGCTCAATAGAGAGGCTTCTGCAGTTTTGCAAGTCTGCTATCATAAGGCTGAATCCAACACAGAAGTTCTCCCAGCATAGGGAAAATGCTGAGTCAAGGAAAGGGATCACAAACAAAAGAAATGGAGGAAAACAAACGACTGGATATAAAGTTCAAAACCACACTTATAAGATTTTTCAAAAATCTCCTAGAAATTTAGCGAGACCCCAGAGGAGATGAAAAAGATCCAACTAGAGATGGAAAAGATCCAACTAAAATTTAAACATACACTGACTGAATTAAAAAATATTGTACAGAGACCTAACAGCAGACAAGAGGAAGACAAGAATCAAGTCAAAAATTTGAAATATAAAGAATCAGAAAACACTCAACTGGAAAAGCAAGAAGAAAAAAGAATCCAAAAATGTGAAGATAATGTAAGGAGACTCTGGGACAGTTTCAAGCGTACTAACATCAGAATTGTGGGGGTGGCAGAAGAAGTGAGAGAGCAAGATACTGAAAACCTATTTAAAGAAATAATGACTGAAAACTACCCATATTTGGTAAAAGAAATAGACTTACAAGTCCAGGAAGCACATAGAATCCCATATAAAAGGAATCCAAAGAAGACTACACCAAGACATATCATAATTAAAATACCAAGAGCAAAAGACAAAGAATATTAAAGGCAGCAAGAGAAAAACAGTTCATTACCTACAAGGGAGCACCCATACGACTGTCAGCTGATTTCTCAACAGAAACGATGCAGGCCAGACGGGAGTGGCAAGAAATATTCAACGTGATGAATAGTAAGAATCTACAACCAAGAATACTGTATCCAGCAAAGTTATCATTCAGAATTGAAGGGCAGATAAAAAGCTTCACAGATAAGAAAAAGCTAAAGGAGTTCATCAACTCCAAACCAGTATTATATGAAATGCTGAAAGGTACTCTTTTAGAAGAGGAAGAAGAAAAAGGTAAAAGATAAAAAATTATGAACAACAAATACATATCTATCAACAAGTGAATCTGAAAATTAAGGGAATTGAAGATTTGATCAGCAGAATAAACTGGTGAATATAATAGAATCGGGAGCACAGAAAGGGTGTGGACTGATAATTTTCAGGGGGAAAGGGGTGAGGGGTGTACAGGGAGAGACTGGACAAAAATCATACACCTACGGATGAGATCAACAGGATGGAGGTAAGGGTAGAGGGAAGGGTGGGAGCCGGGTGGAGGGGAGATATGGAGGGAAAAAAAGAGAAACAAATGTAATAATCTGAATAATAAAGATTTAATTTTAAAAAAAAGGACATACAAAGTTCCTACTCTTAGAGAACTGGTTCTCTGAGGGAGACAAATAATAAACAAGTCAATATGTCAGGGGGTGATAAATTCTATTAAAAAATAAATTTAAGCCCTGGTCAGGTAGCTCAGTTGGTTAAAACATCGTCCTGATATGCCAAGATTAAAGGTTTGGCACCCAGTTAGGGCACATATAAGAATAAACAATGTGTAAGTGGAATTATAGATTGATGTGTCTCTCCTATCGCTGTCTCTCTCTATTGAGAACTTCAACAGCATGAAAAAGGACTTAGGAACCATAAAAAATGTGTCTTTACCACATTGATGTTTCTTTCTCTCTCTCTCTCTCTCTCTCTCTCTCTCTCTCTCTCTCTCTCTTTCTCTCTCTCTCTCTATCTCTCTCTTTCTCTCCCTCCCTCCCTCCCTCCCTCTCTCCCTCCCTCCCTCCCTCCCTCCACACACACACTAATGTTTCTGGTTTATTTTTCTCCCTCCTGCCCTTACCCCATCCCTTCCACTCTCCCTAAAAATCAATGTAAAAATATTCTAACTCCTCAGGTGAGGATTTTTAAAAATAAATAATAAGATAGATTTTTAAGTAAGTAAATAAATAAATTTGAAAAGCAAGATAAGGGCTAGCAAGAACCAGAGATAAAAGATAAAGACTATTTCACAAGGGATGGTTAGGAAAGACCATATATATATATTATTGACTTCAGAGAGAGGAAGGGAAACAGAAGAGAGACGGAAACATCAATGATGAGAGAGAATCTTTGATGGGCTACCTCTTGAATATTCCACACTGGGGATTGAGCTCCCAACCCAGGCATGTGCCATTACTGGGAATCGAACCATGACCTCCTGGTTCATAGATCGATGCTCATCCACTGAACCACGCCAACAGGGCAAGAAAGACCTTTCTTGTGACTTTGAATCATAAGTCTGACCGAAGTCAGAGAGCAAGCTGCGTGAATAGTATCTGGGGAAGAACTTCCAGCCAGAGGGAAAAGCCAATGCGAAGACCCTGAGACATGGCCCTGGCAGGATAGCTCAGTTGGTTAGAGTGTCTTCCTGAAATGTCAAGGCTGCAGGTTCTGTCCCTGGGCAAGGCACATATAAGAATCAACTAATAAATGCATAAATAAGTGGCCGAGACCGGTTTGGCTCAGTGGATAGAGCGTCGGCCTGTGGACTGAAAGGTCCCAGGTTTGATTCCGGTCAGGAGCATGTACCTTTCTTGTGGGCATATCTCCAGTATGGGGCATGCAGGAGGCAGCTGATTGATGCCTCTCTCTCATGGATGTTTCTGACTTCCTATCCCTCTCCCTTCCTCTCTGTGAAAAATCAATAAAATATATTTTTAAAAATGCATAAATAAGTGGAACAACACATCAATGTTTCTCTCCTCCTTCCTCTCTCTCTAAATCAATCAATAAATTTTATTCATTTTTAATATATTTTATTGATTTTCTACAGAGAGGAAGGGAGAGGGACAGGGAGCCAGAAACATCGATGAGAGAGAAACATCAATCACCTGCCTCCTGCATAATCAAGGTACATGCCCTTGACTGGAATTGAACCTGGGATTTTTCAGTCCACAGCCATATGCTCTATCCACTGAGCCAAATTGGTTTCAGCTTTTTTTTTTTTTTAATATATTTTTATTGATTTCAGAGAGTAAGGGAAAGGAAGAGAGAGATAGAAACATCAACGATGAGAGAGAATCATTGATTGACTGCCTCCTGCAAGCCAGAGCCTGCAACCCAGGCATGTGTCCATGACTTGGAATTGAACCAGGGACCCCTGGTCCACAGGCTGACGCTCTATCCACTGAGCCAAACCAGCCAGGGCAATACATAAATTTAAAAAAACACCCTGAGACAAGGCCATTTGTATGTGTATGTGAACATATTATTCCTTTGTCCTACATTAAATATACGATAGTAATTTCATGAGTGACAAACTGCGAAAATCATTTTTTAAAATTCTAATAATTTTAGAGAGAGAAAAACATCAACTTGTTGTTCCACTTATTTATGGATTCATTGGTCGATTCTTGTATGACAGGGATTGGCACATGGGGACAATGCTCTAACTGTGCTACCCGGCCAGGGCAAACTGCAGAATCCTTGAAGCCTTTCTAGTATTGACTCAGCTCGGTAAAACATTTATGGATCTTGCTGAATGTGCAAATGTGCGTAGAAGTTCAGTAAATGGTGCTGGCTAGATAATGAGCCATGCATCATGGGGAGTATCAAGACCGAAGGAAGAGACCCCAGGTGACCCAGCCGCGGCGGGGTGGGGAAAATCTCTCTTCAGGAGTTCCCTAACCTCTGTCCTCCAGCGCTAATTGCTGTGGACGTGCCAGGCAGCACAAAAGGGCTCCTGTGGGTGGTTCCTGCCGCTGCTGGGTAAAGGTCCCTGTAGGCAGAGCCAGACTCACACAAAGTAAAAATTCCTCTGAACTCAAGCGCTAGCCAGAGTCATGCTGCCTGGAAGAGAAAAGGTTTGGGGTGGGGCGTGCGAATGGAGGGTGGGAAACAGTAGAGAAAGTCAGAAAGCAAGAGATCCGCCCTCCCTAATCGGCTTCCCCTGAACTTGGAACCCCTGGAACCAACCAAGCCCTGTTAGGCCCTGCTCTGCACCCAGCGATGCCCTTATCCTTGAATTGCACTGACTTCTGACGTGTTTAATGTTAATTCTTTACCGGCCACAGGAGCTAGGTTGGTCTACCTTTTTATTAACACGTAGATACGTCCTTTACTCATCTATTTATATTAATTTTCACGGTGTAAATTATTAGACTTGTTCATGAATAATGCATTCTAAATTTAGTTGTGTCCTCCTTGATTGCCTGTTGCCGACAGGCACTGATAAAGGCTTTTGATGTTGATTATGACTTCGATGATTACAGTAGAGATCAAAGGCTGTTTCTTGTCATTTGGAATACTGCTCCTCTGAAATGATAACCTCTTCCCTTACAGGTCTTCTCTCACAAACTGGCTTCAGCTGGCTTCAGCAGAAACCTTCAATTTCTTTCTTTCTTCTTCTTATTTTTTTTTTTGAGAGTATGTTTATTTAAGCTGGGGACAGTGGAACAAAGAAGGGCTTAGGATAGAAGGGGCACCTTTGGCTCCCTGAGAAGTCAGAGACAAGGCGGCCTTGGAGATAGCTTCCTCGGATTAGCTTGGGACCAGCTGCTGCTGCCCATGGCCGCTCTGATGACAAGTCTATTGAGGTCCCTTAGAGTTTAGGAGATGCATGCCTGTGTGGAAGAAGATGGGGAGGAAACTGGGCGCTTTCAATATGAAGCAGAAGACCGGGGTTCTTATTTAGATTCACCAACTTCTGTATGACTCTATTGCACAATCTTCTAAGGCAATCCAAAAAAAGCTCACAGGACTTGCAGACAGGGCAGAGGGGTAAAATTTTAAAAAGCAGATGTGTGCCCTGGCTGGTGTGGCTCAGTTGGTTAGCATTGTCAGGAGTACTGAAGGGTCCTACTCCCAGTCAGGGCACATACCCAGTTACCCAGTTTGATCCCCGGTCGGGGTGGAGCCAAAGTGACCACAATTTACAGAAAGTCAAGATCTCAAATGCTTCAAAATATGTCTGTTTGCAGTTTCTTTGATGCACATTAAGGAGGAATCTTTTTTTTTTAATTTCTTTATTGACTCAGGTATTACATATGTGTCCTTATTCCCCCATTAACTCCCACCTCCCATTCATGATGCCACCCCCCTGTTGTCTGTGCCCATTGATTAGGCTTATAGTATGTATATGTCCTTTGGTTGATCTCTCCCCAAGGAGTAATCTTAAAGCCCAGTTGGTGTGGCTCATTTGTTGAGTGTCGACCATGAATGAGGAGGTCACGGTTAGATTACAGGTCAGGACACATGGCCGAGTTGTGGGTTTGATCCCCAAAAGGGGGATTTTTATCACTGATGTTTCTATAGCTCTCTCTCTCCCTTTCCTTTCCTTTCTGAAATCAATAAAAATATCTATATTTTGTAAAAGGTTAACCTAGATGCACAAGAATAGTGGACAGGATTATTTAAAAACCCTTCACTAAAGAGCCGAAACCTGTTTGGCTCACTGGATAGAGTGTTGACCTGCGGACTGAAAGGCCTTGGGTTCCATTCCAGTCAAGGGTATGTACCTTGGTTGTGGGCACATCCCCAGTGTGGGGCATGCAGGAGGCAGCTGATCGATGTCTCTCTCTCATTGATGTTTCTAACTATCTCTTTCTCTTCCTCTCTGTAAAATAAAATAAAATAAAAAACTCAATAAAATATATAAAGAATAAAATAAAAACCTTTCACTAAAGAAGTTATAGGCCTGGGGAAAACTACCCACCATGACCTTCCCAGTTAGGAATTATGATGAGATCACCCTGTGAGGTTACTTTTGGTGAGATTTATATTAGCACCCTTTCCTTCCATCATGAACTGGGAGGACTCTCTTATCCTGTAAAACTGATACAAGCGCTTTGGAGAGCAACTTGTTATTAGCTCAAGGTGAACATACGCACATCCTTGGTTCCAGAATCTATCACCTTAAAGTCTTGTTTTTCAATCCATCGGTGGCTCCTGAAATCAGTCCAGTGGGTCATGTACACCATTTTATAAAAATGAAACAGAACGTAAAATATAAGAAGTGAGTTTTGATATAAAGGGTGTTTACTATGAGTTATGGTTAAAAAACAGTCTGAAAACACTGCTTAAGTTTCTTTTTAATATATTTTACTGATTTTTTTTTTTAGAGAAGAAGGGAGAGGGATAGCGAGTTAGAAACATCAATGAGAGAGAAAGACATTGATCATCTGCCTCCTTCCACGCCCCGCACTGGGGATGTGCCCACAACCAAGGTATATGCCCTTTACCGGAATCAAATCTGAGAGCAGTCCACAGGCCCACGCTCTATCCACTGAGCCAAACCGGTTTTGGCTGCTTAAATTTCTTAAGAGAAACTCTTACACCTAAGAACAAAGAGACATTTTTGAGGTGTTTGTAATAATGAAACATGAAAGCAATGTAAATGTCTATCAGTAGCAAATAGGTAAACGAATTGGAGTGTATTCTTGTGATGGAACACCGCACGGCAGCTAACATTAATGAGCCTGGTCTATATCATCACATGGATGAATTCCGAAAACAAATTTGAGGGGAACAAAACAGAAAAATGCTACATTGTTAGGGGCAGAAACAGAATATTGGGAACTAGACAGCGCACACTTCACCTTTGCAAAGCCTTCCTGGACTTTCCGGAACCCTCGATTAATCCCCACCCCCCTGGGAACACAATGGGATTAGTCACAACCCCTGCCTTTCCTTGTGACTGTGGGAATTGGAGGAAGATCATTTGGAGGATGTGTGGTTGGTTTTGGACAAAGTAAGCCTCCACAGAACCCAGGAAGTACGTGATCTTGTTGGTCAGACGAGGCATGCCTTATTATTTCTGCCACCATATTCTCCAACGATGAACCCCATGGAAGAAATTTTTTCAAAGGTTAAATCCTGCTCGAGAAATATTTGGCAGATAATTCAAACCATGAATGTTTAACAGATGTTATTAATCATTCTTGTAGCGACTATTACTCCAGAAGATTGTCGTCACAATTACTTCATGAATATGTACATGAAATTGCTACAAGCGGCGGCGGGAGAGCCACTATAAGGGAGGTTATAAGTAAATAATTATTAGTGATGTGATAAAGTATTTTATGTTTATTACTCTACCAGTATACTTGCAATAAAAATTTTAACAGCTTTGAAAAAAATATATTGGGGACTAACTATAAGAAATAAGAAATATTGATCATGCTCTGTTAACGGTGACTGTTTTGTTTCCATTAAAGAAAGCACATTTGAACCAGGACCTTGGAATGGGCCATCAATGGTGTCCCACCCCAGCTTCCCACAGCCCACCTTGCCTACTTCCCCAGGCCTGGAATTCATTCCTGCTCCTCCAGGTAATCTCTGTCCTACCCAACATAAGCAGCTGGCTTCTGGGGGCTGGAGAGCGGGTTTTTTGTGGATGACCCATACTGGCAGCATTATTAGAATAAATTCTCTCATCTGATTCCACCCTGTCTCTGCTTAACTGGCTCACGTAGCGACAGGCAGACTAGACCCATTGGTTGTCCAGTTACAACATAAAACCAAATATATGATTTCTTTTATATATATTTTATTGATTTTTTACAGAGAGGAAAGGAGAGGGACAGAGAGCTAGAAACATAGATGAGAGACAGACATTGATATCAGCTGCCTCCTGCACGCCCTCAATGTGCCCACAACCAGGATACATGCCCTTGACCGGAATTGAACCAGGGACCCTTCAGTCTGCAGGCTGATGCTCTATCCACTGAGCCAAACTGGTTTTGGCAAAATATATGATTTCTTATTTTGAGAGTACGTTTGTTAGATTTGGGGACAGTGAAACAAGGGTTTAGGATAGAGACAATAGGAGAGAGACCAGGCCAGGTGGCTCTGGGTTTCCAGAAACATTCTGGGAAAGAAACGAGCCATGAGGAGACTACCGTCAGCTCCTTGGAAAGTCAGAGAAAAGAGGGCCTTGGTGACAGGTGCAGAGGGTTAGCCCAGGTGGAGCCGCCACTGCGCACTGTTCCCAGGTTGCAAATCTCCTGGGGACCCGCCGCGTTTGGAGATGCACTGCTGTTGGAGAAGAGGAAGGGAAAGGCTCAAGCATGCTCCGGGAGGCAGTGCGCCGGAATACTTAAAACATTAAAAAATACCATATGCTGCTTATTTATATACAAATAACAATACACATTGTTATATAAATGCTCAAATACAGGGTATAAATGTATGCACACTTTAACATCTGATAGCTTATTGTTTCTTTTTTTTTCAGATTTAAACACTGGAATAATTTTTCAGAGTGTGTAAACATTTTTTTGGGGGGGACACCCTGTATATGTTACATATACACAAAGTATTAAAAGTGGACTGATATAAAGAGGCTGCCTAAAGGGAGAAAGGGAAATGGGAATTGGGAGAAAATAGGTAGGACATTTATTCATTGTGGGTGGTAGATACCTAGATGAATGTTATAATATTCTTTGTTATTTTCCTTTGAAGACATTTTTAACATATAAGAAAAAAGGAATGCAATGAAGACGTTTTAATACAAACCATTGTTTATTACAATTTTTTCATCCTGGGATTTTTTTCCCCCCCAGTGCTTTGGGAAGAATAACTTGTCGCAAACCAACCTGTCAAACTCAATGGATTAGTATCTACAGGTGGCAAATCACTGCAGCTACTATCTGTACCAGCAAGAGGTTTATCTTTCCCTGGAAGTTTCCAGTCTTTATCTTTGCACATGCCGTTCCCTCTTTCCAAAAAGCCAGTCCTCGCTGTACTTCTCTTCCAGTCAGTCTCCAGTTTATCCTGTGATCTTGTTCAAACACGACTTCTCTTCATCTGGATGCGCCAGCATAACCACCACCAGACTCTGTCAGTTCACTACTCCATCCTGTAACTCTGACTGTACCTTAGACATTTTCCTGTTACAGCACCTATCATGTGATAGGACAATTATTTTTTCCCCTCTTAACATCTTTTTAAATTAGTGCTAACCTTTACACACTTGAATTTCTGGCATCTCCTGAAAAAGTGGAGGATCTGACACAATGTAACCAAGTACCCAGGGCATCTTGCCCAGGGGGCCACGCATTCTCTGCTGTGTTGGCTCTTGTAGGCATTTGAGTCCTAAACCCAAGACTAAATAAACAAAAAAACCTAGAACTGATGTCACAGGTTGTGTGGCTTCGATAACTAACGTTTATTTTCTCAGTTCAGGATGCAGGAAGTCCAAGATCAGGAAGACACCTGGTTTGGTTTCTGGAAATGGCTCTCCTCCTGTCCTGCTGCCTTCTCACAGCGCCCTCACCTGGTGGAGAGTGAGAAGAGAGAGGGGAGAGGGGAGAAGGGGAAGCACAATTACTATTATTATTATTATTATTTTAGTTTATTTTATTGATTTTTTTATACAGAGGAAGGGAGAGGGATAGAGAGTTAGAAACATCAATCAGCTGTCTCTTGCATGCCCCCAACTGGGGATGTGCCTGCAACCAAAGTACCTGCCCTTGACCAGAATTGAACCTGGGACCTTTCAGTCTGCAGGCTGATGCTCTCCTCACTGAGCCAAACTGGTTTCAGCTTATCATTATTTTTTAAAATAAATTTTTATGTATTTCAGAAAGGGAGGGGGAGAGATAGACATAACGAGAGAGAATCATTGATTGGCTGCCTCCTGTACACCCCTCACTGGCCATGTGCCCTTTTCCGGAATCAAACCTGGGACCCTTCAGTCCACAGGCCAGAGCTCTATCCGCTGAGTTAAACCCAGCTAGGGCCATAATTATTTTTAAATGTCAATCTTCTTTACTAAATCTCTGAGCTTTCAGAGGGAAAGGCCTGCCTCTCATTTGCCTTTATTTCCCTGGGGCCTAGCAGAATGGTACAGGGCAGGCTCTCAAGTGTTTGCCAAATGAACAACAGCAAATGCTGAGGACAAGCTAAATGACATGGGTTTGGGGAGTTCAAATCTGGTGCCCATTTACTGTAGCACAAATCTGGGACCATGAAGATGATCACCAGTCTGGTGGTTCCTCACTATCTCTTGTCCAGATTGCTGTAAAATAACTTTAATGATATCCTGACCTCCAGTCTCTTCCCACTCTAATCCATATTAACTCCAGAGTAATTTTTACAAAACAGCACCTTCATCTTGCCATTCCCTTGGCCAAAATGCATTATGATTTCCTAGGACCTTTTATTTTTTAATATATATTTCTTTATTGATTTCAGAGAGGAAGGGAGAGGGATAGAGATAGAAACGTCAATGATGAGAAGGAATCATTGATCGGCTGTCTCCTGCACGCCCCCTACTGGGGATCAAGCCCACAACCTGGGCATGTACCCTTGGCCAGAATCAAACCTGGGACCCTTTAGTCTGCAGGCTGTTGCTCTATCTGAGCCAAACCAGCTAGGGCTCCTGGGACAGTGGTTGGCAAACTGCAGGTCGTGAGCCACATTCGGCTCTTTGGCCCCTTGAATGTGGCTCTTCCACAAAATACCAGGGCCTGGGCGAGTCTATTTTGAAGAAGTGGCATTAGAAGTAGTTTAAGTTTAAAAAATTTGGCTCTCAAAAGAAATTTCAATCGTTGTACTGTTGATATTTGGCTCTGTTGACTAATGAGTTTGCCAACCACTGCACTAGGACTTTTAAAATCAAATTCAAGTCTTTAATCTTTACTCCTGAGGTCCCCAAACAAATCTAAACTTTATATGAGGCCCCAGAATATCACCTCACTCTGCTTTTCCAAACAATCTCTCAAACATTTTATAATGTAAACTATACTAAGTAAGGCTATAATTTTTTTTTCATTTTTTAAAATTTAAAATTTAATTAATTGACTTGAGAGAGGGAGGGAGGGAGGGAGGATGGGAAAGAGAAACATTAATCTGTTGTTCCACTTAGTTATGCATTTATTGGTTGATTTTTATATGTGTCCTAACTGGGGATGAACTCACAAGCTTGGTGTATCAGGACGATGCACTAACTACCTGACTAGGGTCAATCTTTTTTTTTTTTTTAATGTTTTTATTGATTTCAGAGAGGAAGGAAGAGGGAGAAACATCAATGATGAGAATAATCACTGATCAGCTGCCTCCTGCATGTTCCCAACTAGAGATGGAGTCCATAACCCAGGTATGTGCCCTGACTGGGAATGGAACTGTAACCTCCTGGTTTAGAGGTCGATGCTCAGCCACTGAGCACACCGTCCAGGTTAGGGCTGTATTCTTTATTTGTCTAATCTCTGATTTATCTCAAGCAATAAAAACAATGCCTGGCCTGGGGAGATGCTCGATAATTGTGGAATTAATGAATAAATTACTTATTAGTGAATAAAAGAACACAAAATATAAAGCAACTTCCTTTCAACGGAATTATTATTTTTTAAATATATCTTTATTGCTTTCAGAGAGAGAAAGGGAGAGAGCGGGAGAGATAGAAACATCAATGCTGAGAGTCATGGGTCAGTTACCTCCTGCACACCCCACACTGCGGATTGAGCCTGCAACTCGGGCATGTGCCTGACCGTGACCTCCTGGTTCATAGGTCGAC
>PVJN01038171.1:0-20509 GCA_004026805.1 Lasiurus borealis
CCCCACGCAGCCTCCCACAACCCGCCCCCCGCGCCCTTCCCGCTGCCTGTCTTCTCCCTCCCCCCTTCTCCGAGAACTGGAAGCGGAACAAAGGGAGCCGGCGCTCGGAGGGAGGGCCTGGAGGAGTTTTCTTGTGGTCTCGGAGCTCCTCTTGGAATGGAGGCGCCTTTGTTGTGCTGCCCCGAGCCGGCGTTTGCTTGCTGCCCCAGGGAGTAGGTTCCCCCCCGGTTCTCGGGAAAGTGGAATCCTGCAAGGGACCTGCCACTGCAGTCGAGGAAGATCCCGCTTCCTGTCCCCCTGGGTACACACACACACACACACACACACAGAGAGAGAGAGAGAGAGAGAGAGAGAGAGAGAGAGAGAGAGAGAGAGAGAGAGAGAGAGAGAGAGAGAGGAGCCGAGCACCCCCTGCTCTTGGCGGGGAGCCGGGGCTGTGCACGGTGGCGGCGGCGGCGGTGGCAGCATCTGCAGCAGCTGCTCCCAGCGCGGTGAGCGCGTCGTCTCTGGGGCTTCACTCTGCCACCGGGACTTCCTCTAACGTCCTTTCTGCGCGTCTGTTACTGTGGCCGTCTGTGCCCGGGAGACTTTCAGACACAACCATTGCCACTTGCCGGAGCTCTCTGGCAGGCGGTAAATTAAGAACAAGAACTCAGAATCTAGCACGCTCCCTGCTCCATCTTTAGCTTGCACTTAGCATAAAAGTTCATGCAAAAGCCTGTTAGCTCAGTCCTTTATTGTTTGGTTGTTTTTTTGTTTGTTTGTTTTTTTAAGAAGTAGCTGTTACTGTTGGAAGCCCAGGATTTCACAAATCTATATGTAATTAACGTTTTGGAAGGTTTGTGATAGCTTATGCTTGTTTAAAACAGTTCTTCAATCATGTTCATGAGAAACTTTTTAGGTACACTCGGAATCACTGCCCATTTGCTTTGGTTGGGGAAACGTATTTTAGGTTAGACGCATTTAATACTCAGAGAACTTTATCATTTCAAATCTAAATACAGTTTCTTGAAAATCAGTAGCTCGTTTGTAAAAAGGAATAGTTTTATATTTGAAATACTAGATTAGAAAGATTAGGAAACGTATATTATGCTTCTAACATATGCTCTTTAAATAGAGAAAGTACTATCAAATAGCAAAATCATGGGCAACATCATTCATTATTCCCCTTGTTAGCAAAACATCATGATTTAACTCATCTAGTGGAAACTCGCTGACAAAATCTAGAGGGTTGGAATTTCTCCTTTCTTCCTTCCTGACGGTCACCCCTCCCCACCCCACCCCACTTCCCAAGCCTCTTAACAGTATGGCCAGACATGCATGTTTTAACTGTGCGCAGGACTTTAGGAAAAAAGTTCCCTTAACAATGCCCTGTTTTGACTTGTTTTTTAAGTGATTCACTGTGGTCTGTGTATTTTACTAATACATAGATGTATTTTACTGTAATTCTAAATAGTATGTGAAACTTTTCTGTTTCAGGTAAGGCATCTTTACATTTGTGATTATCATAAAAATTTAATTCAGAGTGTTCGAAACAGAAGAAAGAGAAAAGGGAGTGATGATGATGGAGGAGATTCACCAGTGCAAGATATTGATACTCCAGAGGTAAAGTTTTTACATGTTAAATGTAAATTCTAAGTAGTCCATTCTGAAACTTTTATAAAAAAGATATGAACACATTTGAAAAATACTTAAAACATTTAAAAAATCTGGAAATGAAAGCAAAATTAAATACGTATAACCAATTAACATAGTTACACAATTTGACTTGTTATATTTTTAATTGTCAATTCTTATACTTCTGTGGTCTTACTTTTTCCCCTAAACAGTTTTTAATATCCTCAAAAGATTAAAATGTTTATTACATTTATAGTTTTGATTCTATAAAATAATAATGAAAATTGTGCAGTAATTGTGATGTTATACATATCAAAGATAAGTTTTTAACAAATTGCTTGAACTAATTCATATATGTTAATTTTTTCTAGGTTGATTTATACCAATTACAAGTAAATACACTAAGAAGATACAAAAGACACTTCAAACTACCAACCAGACCAGGACTTAATAAAGCACAACTTGTTGAGGTATTTATGAGTTTTAAACTATTTAAAACTTTAAAGGCTCTGTTCATACAAAAAAGGAGTCATTAAATGCTAATGAAATTGTTAACGGGTATATAAAGCAATATATTTTAGTTAGAAAGATCGAAGTTAATTTTTAAAAAGTCTATTGTGGAAGAATCTAGTTACCTAGAAATTTTGTCTGACTCTTAGCAAATTTCTTTACATAATGACTACTCAATGGATTTTATATAGTTTCCTAAGCATCTTCTAATAATAGGTTTCTGAAATATTTAATTTTTTATTCTTATCCTAAAAATTTGTTTTAAAATTCCATTTATTCACCAAATATTTATTGAACATCTAATTGAAGAAAATAAATTAATAAATTTTGATGTCTTTATCAGAATTTTTCTAAGTTTCTGATGAAATAGGTCTACATATAAGCTTCTAAACAGTATTTCCATAACTTTCTGATTTAAATGTTTCAGAATTTGCCCTTGTCAATATTAGTTTGTTTTATTTTAGACATCCATGTTTTCTTTTTTTTAAAATATATTTTTTTGACATATTTTTATTTCAGAGAGGAAGGGAGAGGGAGAGAGAGATAGAAGCATCAATGAGAAAGAATCACGCCTCCTACTGGGGAGCAAGTCCATACAATGTGGACATATGCCCAGACTGGGAATCAAACCATGACCTCCTGGTTCATAGGTCAATGATCAACTACTGAGACATGCCAGCTGAGCTTTTCTTTTAAAAAAAAATATCTTTTTATTGTTTTTGTTGTTGTTTTATTTAGAGAGAGAGGAAAAGAGGGGGAGGGAATTGGGGGAGTCCGGAAGAGAGAGAGAAACAGAGTGGTTGCCTTCCTTACACACCCAGACCAGGAATTGAACCTGTATCCCATCTGGTACTGAACCAGTTTCCTTTCAGTGAATGGGACTAGGCATTCAGATTTTCTTCACATCTAGAAGATGAAAAGACTATGTCTAAGCTTTTAAGTAGTTTGTTTTGATGTAGGAGTTCTATTCCTTTAGTGAATTTTGAAAAGTTGAGTGTATGTGTGTGTGTTTATGTGTGTGTGTTCTCAGAAAAAATAGAACCAAGAAGTCTGTACTTCTATTGGTAGTCTAAGTATTATATTAAGACGTTTATTGATTTACATATTTATACTTTAATTATATTTAAAATAAAAATGCTAATCTACTAGGCAGAATAGAAATGCAAATATATAATCATTTTTCTCATATTCTTTATATTTAATAATCCAACATTTTCTAAAATGTGCATATGAATAAGATAAAGGATGAATAGCACATACAGCTGTTTGGCAGAATTAAACGCTTTTTAACATGGTTAAGATTCAATATATTAATTTCTTAATCAGAAATTTTTCTTCTTGGCTAGGCAACAAAAATAAAGTTGTCTTTAAATCTGATTTATAATACCTAGTGGATTATATAGCACATTAGTATAACATAAATATAGTTATTATCTTCCATGATGAAATTATATCAAAATATACATATACTAATCGAGTGGAAGTACTTTGTTTTAGGACAAATCAGAACCAAAGAAATAATTATTTTAAGTGTGGAAGCCAAACCTGAAGTTTTTGATAATCTAATCTAAATAATTACTTTTTTTCCTAGAGCCTTTTTTTTTTTTTTTTTTTAATGAGAAATAGCCATGAATATAGCCCTTACTAGGTAGCCCAGTTAGTTAAACCATTGTCCTGGTACACCAAGGTTGTGAGTTTGATCCTCAGTCAGGGCACATAAAAGAATCAACCAATAAATGTATAAATGAGTGGAACAACAAATTTCTTTCTCCCTTTTTCTTTCTCTCTAAACTCAATAAAAAAGTAAACAAGTAGCCTATTAGTGTTATAGTTATGTAGTCAGAAATATAGATATTTATAAGTGATTCCAGGATTGAATAATGATCCTCCTTAAGTCTCTTATCATTTGGATAACCTTTATTTAATAAGTTTTATCTTCCAGAATCTAGATATGCTCTTGAGCATCACAGTTTAGTTCTATTGGTAGTTGCAATTTACATGTTAGATTCGTGAAAAAGCAAGTAATCAGGAAAACATTCTTCAGTGAACATCTCTCTTTTTCCTATCATTTTCCATTTGTAATTTTTACTCAGAACATTTTTCAAGACTCCTTAACAAAGAATAAATGAACATAATTCATAACAAACATATTTGTATCATATTTCATGGTTTGTTTCTATAATACCAAACTTTCAACTTCATATTTATTCTTTTTCTATGAATAAGGCCTGAACCTACATGATACATGTGGACTCCTACTTTCTGTTTTATTTCATTGATATTTAAAGTTTAAAAAGTAAAAATACTGCTTTCTAATCTAGATTCCAGTTATAAAATTTAAAATAAGTAAAAGTAAATATATATTCTAATTAATTTAATTGAGTGGGCTGAAGGGTCCTTTGAAATCACACTGTCTTTTGTTCATAACATCTTATTCTTCTGTGCTTTTTGTCCCGTTAGTATTTTGTTGAATACAATTTTTTTTTAAATGGAAATAGCTTTTATTATCACATAGTACTTTTTCTTTTGATGAAAGTGTTTTTTACCTAGTTTGTGAAATCTGTTAATACCTATCATTTAATTTCCTCAATTTTTTTTTTTTTCTTCATAGATAGTTGGTTGCCACTTTAGGTCTATTCCAGTGAATGAAAAAGACACCTTAACATATTTCATCTATTCAGTGAAGAATGACAAGAACAAATCAGATGTCAAGGTTGATAGTGGTGTTCACTAGGAGAGATGGAATTGAGACTAAGACTTGGATATGCAGATGTTAAGACTGTTTACTGTTTTTCACATGTAGAAATAAATGTTCCTGTGTATTTTTTCTACAGAGGATTTTCTCTGGTTTTATTTTCTTTGTTTCTGACTCTAATAATTAGTTGGAAACTCATGTAAAGCTTTCCTAGATTAACAAGTATTTTAAATAAAAGTATTACTATTATAGTTGCTTCAGTGTATTTATTTTGTGAAACTTGATTTTTATTTTAAACTGACTTTCAGGGATCTGTATTAATTGTGACTTTAATATAAAAATCATTTTGTTCTCTCCCCCCCTTTTTTAAATTCTAAGAAATTAACAGATTAAAGTACAATCTGATTTGGAATTGAGAATATTCTAAATATCCTAAAAGTTCTTTTAGTACTAAGAAGTTTAAAAAATAAAATTCCATTGGGATGCAATTTCTTTTTTATTTCCTTTTTTATTATTGCTTGATAGAGTATCAGGAAGAAAAAACAGTTTAATTTAATGCCTACCTCCTTCCAAAACAAACTTAATATGCCAGCAAAGGCAAGCACAATGGTTAAAGTTCAAATAAGAACACAGAATTAGTTATAGCTGTTTCTTTAAATTTTTGTCTTACAGGAAAGGTATTTATATGCCATGAATATAGAATGAACCTTTGCAATATCCATTAATTTTTAGTCACGTCCTGTACTGTTCACATTGCAAATTAGAAGTTTAACGAGATCTTTAAATTTTGGTCATACATAGCTGTGGTTTGATTTATATTTTCTTTTTTTTTTATATTTCACTCTCTGTCAGTTTTCTATTGAATATTTTTAACCTCTTCTTTCTGAGATTGTATTGCTTACCCAAGGTCTTATAATTACAAATCAAATTTACATCTTGTATATTAAAACGAAACAGCTTCAGTGAAGAATTTTGAGATTGTGATGTAGATTTTAGGCCGGAAATGGATGAGACCAGTAATGTAGCTCAGGGTTTCTCAAACTTGACATTTGGGTCTGATAATTCCTTACTGTGAGAGACTGACCTGTGTGTTAGAGATTTAGCGGCATCACTAGAGTCCTCACACTAGTGCCAGTAGCACTCTGAAGATGTCACAACCAAAAATATCTGTCAACATTGCCAAACATTCCTTGAGGGGCAAAGTCAGCATGGTTAAGAACCACTGATGTAGCTAAATTTAAAGTACTGGTTCATTAGAAGGTGAGTCTATATTTTTAGTGTTTTCAATGTATTAACAGCTAGAAAAGTGAACAACAAAGCAATTGGTCTTTTTGCTATGACTAAAGATGTTACTTGTTTTTTCATTGATGAGCAGAGGCTGTGATAATTAGTATTATAGAATTCTCTCATACAGGATATTCCAAAAAATGTATATATACTTTGAATGATTATCAATTCCAATGGGTTAAATCTGAAAAGAAAGAAAGAATTTGAGCTATCAACTTTAAGTGTGTATACATTTTTGGGAACACTCTCACATTCCAGAAATCTCTGTGAGAACTTTTTTCTTAGCTATATGAAAATGAACCACATAGCAACAAGTTTATTTTAAGTATTAGTTCCAAATTTGTTTCAGTTAATATTTAATTTTAATAATACTTGTTATACTTGAACAGTCAGCAATGCAAAAAGAAAATTATCTTCAGAGAATGTTTGCCCATAGTATGAACATATGCTTTAAATATGCAGTGGAGGAGGAGGGGTGAATTCACAGTTAACAAAGCTAAAAAAAAAAAAGTGCTTTGTTATAAATTACACAAAGCATATCAAAATATTTCTCTGAATGCATAGATTAAAACTTTAGACTCACCTACAGGAGCTGTGCAGACTTACTTTACCGCTATAGATAGAGGTCACTGGACCACAGAGGACTTTATACAGAAGAGACCAGTGTAGGGCCATCTTTCACCTGTTCCTTAGCCCCAGAAATGCCTAGAGCTGCTCCTCTGTAGGCAACCCCCCCAGCTGGGCCTCCTCTGCTTCTGAATCTCCAACTTTTGTGGGTGGCTGGAGGTTTTAACCCCAGTGATTCAGACATGAGGTAATACTGAATTTCTTTCAGGATAGATCTTATCATTAAACTTTTTTTAAAGGAAAGGGAGAAAGGTTAGTATGTCTAGATAAACTAGCTTCTGATTGGTTGAAACACCAATTAAAGATATTTAAAGATATGTTGGGAGGTTTAAATTCTAAGAATAAGGGAGGTTTCTTATTTAAAGTATTTTTACCTTAATCTGCAAAGATTTAATTTAAAAATATTTTATTGGTTATTTTTAGGAAGGGATAGAAACATTGGTGAGAGAGCATAGCACCAATCAACTGACTCCTGCACACCCCCTACTAGGGATCAAGCCAGCAACCTGGCATATTATGCCTTGATTGGGAATCATACTGACAGTCTTTTGGTGCATGGGACAATGCCCAACCAACTGAGCAACACCAGCTAGGGGAAGACTTAATTTTTAAATAAAAACTTAACTGTTAACTTACTTTTTCCTATAAAACACACTCCATTCTTGTGAAAAAAGTTATTTACTGATATTAAAGTGTCCATGAATATAACCTTGGACTAGCAATGTTCTTTTCATATAGCTAATTATTTAAATAAAATGTAGCTGGATAGAGAGTCAATGAGAATTCTAGGTGTTGATTACCCCCCAAAATTAAGTTCTTGTTAGAATAATCCTGTATAATAAAATCCTAATATGCAAGGCAACCGAATGACAGAATGACTGGTTGCTATGATGTGCAGTGATCACCAAGAGAGCTGCAGGGTGGGGGCAGGACCAGCCAGTGGGATAGTGCCAGGCCACCAGCCAAGGCGGGTGCCAGCAGGGGTCCCCAATTGCCCTGCCCACTGGTCACCCCAGAGATGGCCCTGATCACCAGCCAGGCCTAAAGACCCTACCCTATCTATATATTGAGAACAGTCTCTTAGATCTAAAAAGTAAAACCTGGCAAAGCTACTTAAACACTGAAAAAATAGGATGATGCAGCGATGACATGCATGGACTCTGGCTTGCACATTTTGTGGTCAGCCCTGACACTTCTAATGGTGTGACAAAGCCAATTATTTAACTTATCTATGCCTCAATTTTTCCACCTATAGATTGGGGGAAATGTACTACTGCCTCAGAAGGATCATGTTATGTGCTACTTTTTATAATCAGGGCAAAAAAATGTAGCTGCCCATAAAAAAGCAAGATGCCTTTCCCCTGTATGAGAAGTATGGTCTTCCCCTGTATGAGAAGTATGATGCATGCAGTGTCCTGGATTGCAAGAGGAATGTCCGACTGCTGGTTTAGGCCTGACATCCCCTAGGGTTCCTGAACTGCAAAAGGATTCAGGCTGGGCTGAAAGACCCCTTCCCCCATCCCCCATGCATGAATTTTGTGCACCAGGCTTCTACTTTAAAACATAAAAATTAAGAACGTAAGAACCTCATCAAAGCTGAGGAATTCAAGAAACTGCAACATAAATATCAATTTTATCTAAAATTTTAAATTCTTTGCTGTTGGGTTTAGAAATTATGAATTCACTAGAAATTCTTTTAGTTCTTTATATCAAAATAAAATTTCAATGCAAACTCATATCTCTATAAGTAAGGGTACAGGTTGCTTTTAATGTTAGAGCATTAGAAGAAAGACTGCCTTTAGGACAAAAGAAAGAAAACAATGAGTAGCAGGGTTTCAAGAAATGAGTACGTTATTTAGTAACTATCCTTTACAGAACAATTTAAGAAAAAGCTAAAAATTAGTATCTAAAATATATTTAAGAAAACAAACTCTATTATTTTTACACTAGAGGCCCAGTGCACAAATTCATGCACAAGTGGGCTCCCTCGACCTGGCTGGAGATTGGGGGCCGATGAGGTCCGGCCAGCTCGGAGAGGGACCACAGGAAGTTAGCCGGCCATGGGAGGTTGGTTCTAGATGCTTACTAACCACCAGGAGGCAGTTCCTTCATTGAGCATCTGCCCCCTGATGGTCAGTGTGTCTTCACAGTGACTGGTCGACTGGTCATTCAGTTGACTGCTAATGGTTGCTTAGGCTTTTATATATGTAGATAAGGCCTTTTTAATTGAGGTAAAATTTATATAATGCACAATTTACCAATTTTGAGTTATACAATTCAGTGGTTTTCTGAGAATGTTTATATAGTGAACAGCCTTGAAATGCATTTGACTCTTAAATAACACAGGGCTTAGGGGAACCAACCCACCTCACTGTTGAAAGTCCAAATATAACTTGTAAATCCTTAACTTAGCTTTCTGTTGACCAGAAACCATACTTATAGCATAGATGATTAACATATTTTGTATGTTATATGTATTATATACTATATTATTATAATAAATTAAGCTAGAGAAAAAAAATGTTATTAAGAAAATACACATACAGTATTTATTGAAAAAGATATTTTATAAGTGGATCTACCCAGTTCAAATCCATGTTGTTCAAGAGTCAACTGTATGTCTTTCTGTGTATAGGTTTTCACATATGTGATGCTGGTGTAAACAAACCTACTGTGCTTCCAGTCACTAAACATATAGCACAATTATGTACAGAACATATACATGATAATGATAACCAAGGATGGTTCAAAAGTAAGTTTACAATTATGAATATGCAAAACTGAGTTTATTCTTGTATTATTTATTAATTATTGCATTATTTTCCATATAAAAAATGTAAACCTACTTTTTAATGTTACTGGTTTATGTTCTTACTACATTTTTTATTGTTACTTTAGACTATACTCTTTGTATTTATATAAAAAAAGTTTGCTGTGTAAAAATTCGCTATAAAACAGTATGGTGTATTACGCTGGCAGCAACTTCACACATCTCATATTTATCAAGTTTCTTGATTGTGACATTTTCTCTTATGCTTGATTTAATCTTATGTTGTTTTGTTCAGTAACATGCTGTAGAGACCTGTAGGCTAGGAGCAATAGGTTATACCATATACCCAGGTATGTAGTAGGTGATACCATCTATGTTTGTATAACATCTTGATGTTCACCAACAGAATCTCCTAATAACACATTTCAAAATGTATCCTGATTGTTAAGCAGTGCACAACCATTTGTGTCTTTTTCTTAGTAGTCTAGCTAAGAATTTGTCAATTTTTTTTCATTTTTTAAATTTGGTTTTGCTGATTTTTACTATAGTCTTTTTATCCTCTATTTCACTTATATCGGTTATGATGGTTATTATTTCATTTCTTCTAATGGCTTTGGATTGAAATCTTTCCTAGGTCCTTAAGGTGTAAAGTTAGGTTGCTGATTTGAGATCTTCTATTTTAATGTAGGTGTTTACAGCTATGAATTTCCTTCTAAATACTTTCACTGTGTCCATTAAGTTTTGGTACATTTTGTTTTTGTTTTCAGTCATCTCAAAGCATTTTCTGATTTCTCTTGTGATTTTTTCTTTGACTCATTTATTGTTAAGGATGTACTATTTAATTTCTATATATTTGCAGATATTCCAGTGTATATTCTGTTATTGAGTTATAGCTTCATTTCACCATGGTTAGAAAAAATAGTTGTATGATTTCAATTTTTCTAAATTTAAGGATAATTTTTTTTTATTACTAATCCTAAAGAATGCTCTATGTACACTTGTGAAGAATGTATTTTTTGTTTTGGTTGGGTGGAGTGCTCTGTGTATGTCTGTTAGGTCTAAGTGGTTCATAGTGTTGTTGAATCCTTTATTTCCTTATTAAGCTTCTGTCTAGATGCATGTCTGTTACTTAGAATAAGTTATTGATATCGCAAATTATTATTGTAGAACTGTGTATTTCTCTCCAAGTCTGTCCATATTTGTTTCATGTTTTCTAGCTCTGTTATTTGATGCCTATATGTTTATAATTTTTATATCTTGTTGCAAATTAAATCTTTTTTACTTAAACTTTATTTTGTCTGATATTAGTGTAGCCACACCAGCTCTCTTGGCTACTATTTATGTGGATTTACATAAAGTTTAAATATATATACATTTCTTACTGATTTCAGAGAGGAAGAGAGAGATAGAAACATCACTGATGCGAGAGAATCATAGATCAGCTGCCTCCTGTATGCCCTCCTACTAGGGAGTGAGCTGGCAACTTGAGCATGTGCCCTGACCAGGATTTGAGTTGTGACCTCCTAGTTCATAGGTTGATGCTCAATCCCTCAACCATACCAGCTGAGTGAATTATTTACATTTTAAAAGCACATATCATAATATTTTGCAAAAATGATTTGTTACAGAAAGAACTCAAGTATACCTGCTAGCAATTATGAGGAATTAAAGTTGCAAAATGATCTGTAAATGTTCTTATCTGACCTTCTCTTCATCCAATAGTTGTTGCTCATTGTTTTGGTTCTTCATGTTGCTTCCAATTATCTAATATGTCAGGGCTGACCAGCAGACCCTGAGCGACAGATGAATGGATTACTATGACACGTTTGCTGGGTAAGAGAGGCCTAAGGGACTGACTAGCTAAAGGAACCAGACAGCCTTGATTGCCTGCCTTGTTAAGCTTTTGTTGTAGCAGCAGTTGGAGATCAGGTTTATCTTTTAGATACAATCAGTAGGGTAGGAATATTGGGAAGACACAGAGGTTTGTAGTGTCCTTTAAGCAAGGACACCCAAAAATTAAGCATAAGGATTCCAGTAAACACCTGGGGGTCTGCATATACACAAACTTGTTTGGAAAGGTCAAGGAATAATTAGAGGCACTGTCTTTGGCACTCCCCTAAGTTGGAATTCCAATAAACAGGGCAGGCCACCTTCAGCACACTTCCCTTTTCTTGGATGTCCTCCTTACAAACTTTCCAACCAAGTCTCATGCTTCCCCACACTAATAGTCCTTTAGTCCTAATCCTAACAAACAAAAATATTTAAGGCATCCCTGTGGATTATGATGAGGAAAAGGGGAATGTTATCAAAAAGACATGAGCTATTATTAAGTTTTAATGTAACTTTGTGCTCAGCACCATGGGATTCACAGTAAGAAAAGGATATATAAAAGCAAATAAAAAATCCAGAAATTATTATTCAGTAAGTATATGGCATATATGAGTTACCTGAAATGTAAAATCATGTGTTTCATACAAGTGAAGGTATGCTTTCCTAAAAAGAAAATAGATTAGATGATGCTATTAAATGATGGAATGGTTAAGATTTTAGATGCTAGAGGAAGACTGACCATATTTTATTGTTTTATTGTTTTATTTTTTAGAAAATCAAGCAAGAATTTATTGAGCACAGCAAACACATATGCAAGGCAGTGAAACAAGGAAAGGCTTAGAAGAAGCAACAGGAGAGCCTACGCTGGGCTGCTTTGGCTCACTGGGAAGTCAGAGAAAAGTGGGGCAAAGAGAGCCTTGGAGACAGGTTCAGGGGGTTAGCCTGGGATGAGCTACTGCTGTCTATTGCTCCACTGGTTGCAAGTTTCATGGGGTCCCTTGGAGATTAGGATACTAGCAGGGGGAGAGGAGGAAGGGAATAACATAGGTGTGCTCCCTGGAGGGAGAGTGCGAAGACTGATCATATTTTAAAACATGGCTCTACTGCTCTAATAATATAACTCCAAACTTAGTCTCTCTAAACCTTGAAACTTTGTCTATAGAATAGGAACCATGATAGTATCAACCTCATCCAGTTGTAAGACAATATTTGGAACAATAGTAAATGTTTATAAAATCTTAGTTCTTTTCTTGTAACTGAAAACTATTGAAAAAATAAAGGACCTATTTATTAATATGCTTGAATGAAATGTTGGCTTTTAAAACCATTTTTAAAAGCCAACATTTCATATTGACATCATTAGAAAAAAGTTGAATAAGCTGTGTGAACACATTTATTTAATAGTATAAAGAAGAATGTGTGGTTCTAGAATCCATTTCTAAAAGAATGCCATTGAATTTTATATTACAAAGTTATTTCCTGAAAAGAGAGAATATGATGAAGAATAATAATAATTGTAAAATTCCACTTATTAAATATTTAGCTTTTTTTCAAATACTATTTTTCTCATCATGTTTTGATTACAATAATAAGAGAAAACTTATTCAGAAGACATTCTTGCCACATATACCCCCATGCTGAGATACTGAATCTTTACCACATTTTTTTCTCCCTTAAAGGGAGCTCATACCAAGTAGAAAATTAAACTGGCTTACTGCTGATTTTCTTTATTTACCCTATTCTAGGCACTGTTCCAGAAAGGACATACAACATTCATTATTGAGTTAGTCCAGTTTTTAAAAATATATATGTATTATTGATTTTTTTTACAGAGAGGAATGGAGAGAGTTAGAAACATCAATGAGTGAGAAGCATCGATCAGCTGCCTCCTGTACACCCCCACTGGGGATGTGTCTGCAACCAAGATACGTGCCCTTGATCAGAATCGAACCTGGGACCCCCCAAGTCTGCAGGCCGATGTTCTATCCACTGAGCCAAACCGGCTAGGGCTGCATCATAGTTTTAAGAAAAGAGTTGTTGCGTGTGAGTGTATATAGTGTATGGGCTTTGGAATTAGGGACCTATTCAAATTCTTGCTTTGATTTTTAGCAAATATCTTAAACTTAAGTCAGCATTTGAAAAAATAGGTTTAAGAATGCTTACCTTGAAGGGTTTTGTTGTTGCTGCTTTTAAGAGAATAAAATGAAATTGTACTTAAAATAGTTGGCCTGCATAATATGTACTAGCTTCCTTTCCTCCTCTTACTAGAAAACTTCTAGTTTCCCTTTTAAGAATCTCAATTTATATGTGATTCTTTCCATTAAGTATTAGATGGTCAATAACTGTCAACTAAGAACTAAACATCTCAATCTTTGAGCCAGCATTATCTCTGTTCATCTGCAGAATGAAATTCTTTTATTGAATGTAGTTAACACCTCATAGATGAAAAGTTTCTAGCCAATATTTTTAACCAGTGCCAACAAAGTCCACAGAGAAACATTAAATATGAATTAATTTTTATTACTTCTCTCAGACAAGTGAGAATTTATAAAATCTGTATTTTATTGCATGGATAGGAAGTAGAAATGCAGTTTTTGGGAAATTAGCGATGATGCTTTCCAGAATATATGAAGATTCTCAGTGACTGTTGCAAGGAATCACAAAGGAGATCTTTGGTCCAAAGAAGATATCTCTGAAAAAATATACAACATCAGTTAAATCTAGCTGTAAGCTAAGGTACCTGAGTTAAAAATGAAAAGTGATTTGCAGGATTTCATATATGATTATTCGTTTTAGGTGAATAAAGTAGAAAAAGAATGAGTTGGGAGGACTTGCCACAGGAGCAACAAAGACCAAGGAGGTAATCAATTCTACTTTCCCTTTCCCACTGATAATATGCTCTCATTTCTTTAAAAAAAAAAAAAGGGTTAGGTGATTTCAAAACCTTATAATCATACCAAAAAACATTCATTCCTCTGATATAAGTGGGATGGACCATGAACCTTAAATCTAAGATAAAACACAGAAGATTCAAATTTTCCTAGAAAGTCAATAAATAAATTTCTAGCTTTCACAGGGAAAGGAGAAATGTTAAACTATTCTACTCTTGTTGGAAAGATCAGATAAGGTAATGTATAAAAATGCATGGAATAGTATAAAATTGTATAATAAGTATAAGGTAGTATGAATATGGTTCATTAGAAACATACTTAGTATGTAATGTACAACATGATAACTATTGTTAGTACTGCTGTAGAGTATATTTGAAATTTGCCAGGAGACTGAATCTGAAAGTTTTCATTACAAGAAAAAATAAATTTGGGGATAACTATATGAGATAATAGATGTTAACTATAACTAAATTATTATGGTAGTTATTTTTTTAATATACCTTAAAGTTAAAAAGTGTTATATGTCAATTATATCTCAATAAAAAATGAAAAAAATAGGATGACAAATTAAACTGTGATTACAGGGCGGGAAAAAAGAAATATAATTAGCAAGGTAAGTTTGTTTTCACTAGGAGAAGGATAACCCAATATCAAATAGAAATTACTTTTGTATATCTATACTTCTATTCTTATCCATTAACACAAAATTATATCATGAAATAAATACAGGTGCATTTCTGTGACTTGGATTCAAGACTTACAATTACAAAAAAAAGCAAAGATGGTATTTTAATATTAGATGATATTTCATTTATTTGGTCTGGGAAAAGTTAAATCGTTTTGTGGGATCAGTTAACTCAAGTCTTTGATATCATCATTAATACAGTGATTCTGAAACGTCGTATACGTGTTATCGCCTAGGAAGCGTGTTAAGCCATAATCGCTATGCCTCACCTCCATTGTTCCTGATACAGTAGGTCTGATCTGGGGCCCACGAATGTTTATGTACTTTTTAAAAATGAATGTTTTTCTTTTTTTTTAAAGTGCATTTTTATTGATTTCGCATAGGAAGGGAGAGGGAGAAAGGGTTAGAAACATCAATGATGAGAGAAAATCATTGATTGGCTGCCTACTGCATTCCCCCTACTGGGGATTTAGCTTGCAACCTGGGCTTGTGCCCTGACTGGGACTTGAACCATGACCTCCTGGTTCATAGGTTGATGCTCAACCACTGGGCCACAGCAGTCAAGCTGGATATGCACTTTTTACAAGAAAACTGGTGATGTTGAAGCTGCTGTTCTGAGAACTACATACTAAGAACCAACTGGGTTGGTAGAAAAGAAAAAAAAATGGTCGAAATCAGAAGACCTGAGTTCTAGTGCCAGTGCTGATATTAACTAGTCACGTAGGATGGTGCTGGTCATTTTATCTCTCTGTACCTTTTCCTGATCAGAAGGTTATATCTGTGTCTTTCGTAGAAAAATGAAAATATGATGACATGTTAAAAGCAATTTGAAAAAGCTAATTTAGGTACGAAATAGCCAAGATCAGAGTATTTGAAAGATTGCTCAGTAACCAAGGGTTTAAAATCAAGAGTTGAAAATATTTTTTGACTTATCTACTATTATATTATACTTAAAATACATTTACTTTCCAAGTCATTGAGAAACTTTTATTTAGTTTATTTCTGGTTAACTCATACACAGAGCTGGAAATTTTTTCTTTGACCATTACCAAACTTTGGATCCAGTTAATTACTTGATTCTGTTTGCTGACATCTTTTATCTAAAGCCTTTTATTAGTTTTCAGATTGGTTTAAAATATCAACCTTGAAGCTGACCACTGCTGCTGGTAGTTTTTTTATTTTATTTTATTTTATTGGTGGTAAAAGTCTGATAGGGGATTTAGATTTTAATAGATTGGAGTGTTATTAATTTTCTGGATTTCATTTAGTTTTATTAAAATCTGCCAAGTTCTGTTTCTCAAATGAAAACATTTAGTTCTATACACAATGGTGATGATTCTAGCAAATAGCTGGGATTTGAACAGGATTTTACTAAAAAGGATGATTATTTTCAGCAAACTCATTATAAAGGTATAAAAAAGGAATCGTTATCCGTACGTTTCATAGCAATATATTTTGTGATTACATTTCCTTACTTTGGGCAGCAGAGCAATTCGCTGAAGTTGCAGTAACAGATCATCTCACATCCCTTTCCATCCCAGAAATGATCCTCCATGTTTACATCAATCTTTGTCAGGTCAGCGACTCCTTCTGGAAGGCTGTGACAGTTGCGATCTTTTAGTATCTTTCTGTAGCAAGAGAGGCGACTTGCAGGCATGGTTTGGACTCCTAGCAGCAAAGTTAGCCCAATGGTGACAAGTACTATAAATTTCATTTTGGCTTTTGGCCCTGAGATAAAAGAAAAAATCAAAATGTGTTAGTCTTAGTTTGTTTTTAAAGATGGAATTTGTCTGAATGTAAATTGCTTAGCATTCTCACACACTCCTGGGTAGAAAGAGTTGATTTTTTTCTTCTCTTTTTTCTGTGGTTCTCAAAGTATAGTTTAAATACCATCTACAGTAAAAATCACTTAGAATATTTGTTAAAAATTAAATGCCTCAATTCCACAAAGAAATCCTGATTAAGAAATGCTGGATGAGGGGAAGAGGTGGTGGTAAGACCCAGATTCACATTGTAAGTACTCAAAGTAATTTAATTTTTGTATATTCAATAGAGAAAAGTTGCTTTTAAAAATATTTCTATGAATTTCAGAGAGGAAAGGAGAGGGGAAGAGAGAGATAATAAACATCAATGATGAGAAAAAATCATTGGTTGGCCACCTCCTGCATGCGGCCGACTGGGGATCGAGCCTACAACCCGAACATGTGCCCTGACCAGGAATCAAGCTGTAACCTCCTGGTTCATTGGTCGACTCAACCATTGAGCCACACTGAACAGGCACAAAAATTGCTTTTTAATGTGATAAAACTGACAAATTTCTAGGATGGAAAGCTTTACCAGGGCAGTCAATTTTTTATCACTACAATGCTTGGCCCATTTTTCTAATGTTAGTAAGTGCTTCTCTGAAAACACACTTTTTTGTTGTTGTTAATCTTCACCTGAGAATATTTTACCATTGATTTTTTAGAGAGAGTGGAAGGGAGGGGGAGAAACACAGAGAAACATCAATGTGAGATAGAGACGCATTGATTGCCTCCCATACGCACCCCAACCTGGCTGAGGATTGACCCCGCAACCAAGATATATGCCCTTGACCAGAATCTAACCCGGGAACCTTTAGTCCATGGTCCAATGCTCTATCCACTGAGCCAAACTGGCAAGGGCTGAAAACATATTTTTAAATCCTGAGCAAGAGCCTACAGAAGTTTCGTATTATCTAAAAGACTGTGTTCTTCTTTTTTATTTTATTTTTTTAAATATATTTTATTGATTTTTTACAAAGAGGAGGGAGAGGGATAGAGAGCTAGAAACATCAATGAGAGAGAAACATTGATCAGCTGCCTCCTACATGCCCCCTACTGGGGATGTACCCGCAACCAAGGTACATGCCCTTGACCAGAATCGAACCTGGGACCTTTCAGTCTACAGGCTGACCCCTCTACCCACTGAGCCAAACCGGTTTTGGCAAGACTGTGAACTTCTTAGGGCTAATTCTCTAGTCTTCCTTCCACTTCGCCACACAAATCATTCATTATTGCAGTTAGTAGGCCATCAGATCTGAAACTTCTGCAATCCTACACATGTGTTTTTGCCTTATTGCCCCCTCTAACCTCTTCCCTTTACATTAATTTCTGATCAAACCATCCATTTAAGACAAACCTCAAACTCATCTTTCCTAAGAAACCTTTCTGATACAGCCAAAATCATTCTAATAGTTCCCTTGCTTTCTATTTTCATAGCTCTATATGTATATAATCTGTACTGCAAGAACTGTGAATTTGACTAAATAATTCCTTGTCATTGTCAGCATTTTTTCATAAGCCAGTGAACCATATGGAGTACATGGCTACATCTGGGAGTGGGAAATTCACAGAAAGCCATTTGACCACTTATTGAATTGGTCATTTTATGGATTTACCTAGAACCAGGAAGGAAGATTTGGAAAGATAATGAAGGGCCTTACAGAACATGATAAGGCCTTTCGATTTTATTGATTATACCAACCTGTGGGGATAGTGCTGAAACTGGCTCTCCAACATCCCCCAAGGGATCCTGGATTGGGAGAGGACACATGCCAGGTTGAGGGACCCCACTGGTGCACAATGGGGGCTAGGAAGAAACTGTGGGAGGGCTCCAGGGCGTGTCCAGCCTGTCTCAAAAGTCCTGATCAACTGGACCCCAGCAGCAAGCTAACCTACCAGTTAGAGCATCTGCTCCCTGGTGGTCAGTGTGCATCACAGCAACTGGTTGAACAGTCAAATGGTTAGACACTTAGCATATCAGGCTTTTATGTATGTAGATTGAGAAACCATTGGAAGATTTTTATTGAATAGCAATATGATCTTATTTGTGTCTTTTAAAAAAGGTTTTTGTTTATTTGGTTTTTTAGCTCTTTGAAGGTGTGTTATGGTGGGACAAAATTGGAAGTAGAAGAAAAGAGGCAAAAGTAGATGGAAGATGTAACACAAGAAGAAAGAATCAAGAACAACACAAATTTTTTACCTGAATGCTACTCACATTTATTGAAGTGAGAAAGAATTGAATGAAGTCAGTTTGGGGGGAATGCAAGAGTAAATTTCTGGGCAAGTTAAGTTTGAGATATCTACTACACATCCAAGAAAGATGTTGTTGAGTAGGCAGCTGAATATGAGTCTGAAGATCAGGGCTGAAAATAGAAATTTGAGAATCATCAGGATATTTATTGATAGTATTGATAGCTGTGGGACTGGCAGGGTAATCAATATAGATTCAGAAAAGAAGAGGCAAAGAACTGATTAAGGGTGAGCCAACACTCAGAAGACTGGAAGAGAAGATGCCAGCATCAGAAAGGCAAGAACTATTATATATATATATATATATATCCTCTTTTCTCAGAGTGCCTGCTTCAATGCTGGGCTCATGGTAAGTATTCAAAAAACATTCACTGGAGTGAAAAATAAATTGCAGGAAAAGTAAGTCTGTATGCTGCCATACCACACACCTCTTCTGACTGTGTTCATGCCAGAGCATAAAATAGTGTTTCTGTCACAGTCTCAGTCACATACTAAGATGGAAAGTTCCACATCTGGCAAATGCTTATTGGTAGTTCTTTTTTTTTTTAACACTTTAGAAATTACATGTTTGAACTGACATCTCTCTTCTTCTTTTAGTTAAGTGCAGAAAAATAGCTTTAACTCTTATTTAGCCAGTGGGATAATGTCTGAATGATCCTGAGATACATTGGTTGGTTTTTTTCATTAGAAGACACCAATCTTAATCCTTGGCAATCCATCAAGACCATATATTTTCAAGGTCCAACAAGATGAAATGACTTTGGCAAGTTTGAAGCAAACTGCTCTATTTTTTTCTCTTTCAGTTGAAATACATGCACATAAAATTCCTACTGGAGTACATCCAAATTATAAAAGAAAAAAAAAGCTAAAAGCTGAATATCTTAAGGAATAAACAAGAGACTCTCAACTCATCGGAATTTTGGACTAAATTTTATGTAATTAATATTGTTCCTTATGTATGATACCATTCATATCCCAATATTTAATAGATTGTCATAATATTAATAGGAAAATATATGTCATATATATTACCATTGTTCCACTTGCCATATGTATGTATATAGCTAATCCTCACCTGAGGATATTTTCCCATTAGTTTTTTTTTGTTGTTCTTTTTTTTTTTTTTGAGACAGTGAAGGGCACAAGGGATAGAGAGAGAGAGTTAGTCGCCTCCTGCATGGGGCCTGGGATTCAACCAGCAATCCAGCTATATGCTTTTGATCAGGAATCCAACCTGCAACTCTTCAGTGCAAAGGTTGGCACTCTAAACACTGAGAAACACTGGCCAGGGTTAATGGCATAATATTTAAAAGATCAATGCAGAGCATACAGAATTAAAGGCAAAGTGTTTCCAATTAAGCAATAAATCATTGCCACCACCATATAGGTAAGGAATTGCAAATCTTGATTGGATAAAGGGTATTTGGCACTAGCAAGCTTTTGAATGGTTGGAGTTAAATGGAGACTTAGAAAGAAAAATTATCCCATGTAATAGGCCAAAACTAACAGGGTTATGTAGTTTAAGTGTTGAGACATTTATGGTGC
>PVJN01038172.1:0-20388 GCA_004026805.1 Lasiurus borealis
CAAATCCAGGGTTATCATTTACCTTTCTCTGAGCTATGGCTGAGCTAAGGAGGAGATTTCCTTCTGCATTATAAATGTCCAAAAACAAAAGTAGGCCACGTCAGTGATGATTGGAATGGAAGAGACCTTCTAGCTCATTGCCTTTATTCCTCTAGCAGAGCAGAGCGGAGATGAAAAGGATCCTTAGCTATGATCTATGACCTTAATAAGCCAAATCTTTATAGTTAATCATTCACAACTCCCTGTGATATATCTAAGCCTTTGAATTTCCATTTTTTTAGATGGAGAACTGAAGTCTGTAATAAATCTGCAGCCTCCTGGGGAAGTTATTTTCAAGCTTAGCTTAAATTTTAGGCTTACAAACTTTGTGATATGTTATTCGACTAGATAATCCTAAATCATGAACTGGAATAGAGGCAGAACCCACAGGACTCATTGCACACCAAGGCCTTCGAATCAAAGGAACAGAGTTTCAATCACAGGCCCTCTCCTGAGATTTTTCTTCAACCACATACACACAGGCAGAAGGCAGACCAGTAGCCTAACCACATGGATAACGCCCCATGAGGTTTCTGGAAAGCCAACCTATTGAACAGTCAATGGTGTGCAATTATACCCTTAGAAACAAGAGTCATTATTTTTTAAAATACATAGGAACCCTTACCATTTTCAATAGCATGGATAGACCTGGAGAGCATTATGTTAAGTGAAATAAGCCAATTGGAGAAAGATAACTCTCATATGATCTCACTCATTTGTGGAATATAATGGACAACGTAAGTTGATGAACTAAAATAGACCCAGAGACAAAGAAGCACCCATCAGACCATCCAAATGTCAGAGGTGAAGATTCTTTTCTCAGCCTTGACAGAGACTAGAACCATCACCTCCTGGTTCATAGTTCAATGCTCAATCACTGGAGCCACACTGGCTAGGCCAGAAGTACTTTAAAATGTCATTCTCATCTTATACATTTCAGAGACCATTTTAAAAATCAAAGGTAAGAGTATTAACCAGAATCACAGAAATAAAAGTCTTGAATTAAGAAGAAATAAGAATATAAGACATTGGCAGGATATTGCAGGAACTTTGGAGTTAAACAGACACGGGTCTCAGCCTAGCTGAGTAACCTTTGGCAAGATCCTCATTCTTTCTAAGCTTCAGAACTTTAAAAAGGGAAAAAGCAAAATACTCATTTCCTACTGCTGCTGTGGGCCTTAGGCACGATGAGTAACTTGGTGAGCACAATGCCTGGCATACAGTAAGCACTTAATAAATAGTAACTACTAGAAAAAATATTTAGGATTACACCATTTTGTACCTATAAGTAATAAAATGTGTTGATCTCAATTTCAAAGATATAGTTATTTCTAAAATCTATGAAAATCTCAATCTAATTCTTTAAAGAGATCAGTAAAGTCAATGTATTTTTATGGCATCATACCTTTAAGTTTTATATGTTATACAAGTATTTTTAGTAAAACTTCTTTCATGAGGAATCCCTGCTTCTAAAAGAGGTTGATTATATCTGCATAATGTTGCTTATCTGCTTTGGATTAACAATAAACATAAAGTATAACTTAAAAAATAAGTCATGAAATAGTAAATGGTTTCATATTTTAAGCTATTTTTTCTCTGCCATTTCAGCATGTGTTACTAGGATTGAGAAAGACATTCTGCATGGTGAAAATAGTGATATAACCACAGAAATGTGTCTTATTTATGTCAAAGACATTTTTAATTCATATTTATTTCCTAAAGCAATATATAGCCCCTCAACTTTAGACAACTCTGTGTCTCATGCCAAAATAATTGGGTAGTGAAGGAAAAATATCACTTACCTAATCAGAAGCATATATGAGAATTTCAGGATGAAATTAGGATTTTCTTTCTTGAGGAAATTAAAAGCATGAGAAACATTTACCTATTTTTATTTATTTGATACCTATTATTTCTGGAATAAAAGAATAAAAAAACAACTGCATTTCGTTTTTCTGGATTATATACATAATCTTGACTCTGATTCCAAGATACAAAAGCTCAGCCCTTTCAGAAGGACCCAGTGATGAGTATTTACACCACACAGAACTCTGAAATTCCACACTGGGAAACCTTTCTGCCTTTATTCCGTCTGGTGTCTCTGTAGAGTAAGGGTGCTGATTTAGGCCAATATTTCTCAGCTGCATCACAAACTCTTTAAATCACCTCTTTTTCTTCTCTGCTTATAACTACCTGCAAATGGTTTCACTTGCAGAGAAAGGGAGTAGCACTTTACAATGTGTCACTCTAAGTTCCACACAAGTAGGGGTTTCCCATATCAGAACTCTCTATTTCAGGGCGCTTATTTGAGAGCACTGGTTTCCTTCTGTGTTACTGTTTAGCAGTGATCATTACATAGTAATGTGCTACAGGAAGGAGTAATGATCACTCCCTGGAATAAGAAGTTCATTTCTTGAATTAATGTTCAATAGAATATAGGGTGTGAGTACATAAATCACGGAGTTTATGCTGTATTATCATTTATGAATTATTGTATTATTTTCCATACAAACAAACCTACTTTTGCCAGTCCTGTATATCTTGAGAATGAAAATCTAAGGCAAACTGCAATGATCAAGATTCAGAACTATTTTGGATTAAAAAAGTTATAGTTCACAAAACTAAAGACTAAAATCTGTCATCTTTCTCAATAGAAAATCAATAAAAACAACTCTACCATTTACAGTATTTCTCTGTTGTCTCAGGCAGGCTGTGTTTATAGTCTCATTAATTTTTGGAACTATCTAATAACAATAGTACTATTATTTGTTGAATTGATAAAAAAATCAAGATGATACAAAGATACAAATCATTGCGTAACAGTCTAGTGTCTTCCAAATCATTCGAATTTCCTGACATGCAATGTTTCAAAACCTTCTGAGATTCTACTGATATTTTAAGTGCCATTTCTATAGTCTATAACTGCCCTTCGAAGTAGAAATATAATTATGAAGGCCCACGTAGAAATATAAAACTAAATCTAAATTCATATTAACATGCAATCATAAGTTACTCTTTTATGTATAACAAAGTGAAACAATCTTTATCTCATAACACCTGGAACCAATATTCTTCCTAACAAACAACAAAAGTTTTTCTACCCAGCTGAGGTAGAAAGCCAGGCTTTGTGTGTTGTTATGATGTCTTCATAAAGCAAGAATCCAACTATTTCTCACAAGATAAAGAGAGGAAATTGTTTTGAAACTTTCAAAGAGAAGCTGTAGGTAAACCAAAAGTGAACATTGAGGGGTGGAGAGAAAATCCCAGGGGCCTAGTCTTAACATGGAAAGTTTCTAGAAAATTCTCCATTTTGCGAAGTCCAAGAAGACAGACAAAATTAAAAATCTCTGTTTTGTGATTTTGAATGTGTGTTGGAATTCAACAATACAAGCCCCCTTCTTGTGATTCTCAGCTCTTCAATAGAGCCTTATTTACTTACAAAAACGTCTTGGGGGTAAATTGTGAGTATCCTGAGAAGAGAGAGGCTGCATGGTCCTACCTGTGTTTTCATGATGATGGGCAAACTCATCATCATACATAGCAAAGATGAACGATAAGATTTTAGTTTTGTTGACTTAATTGACAAAAGTATTCCAGGAAAAGTTCAGATACCATGAGGTTTGGTGTGTCAATGAGGATCTGATCTGTCAGATATGGATTTGGGTTTCTAATCACACTGGCCAGTCCAGAGTGGTGCATGGACAGAGGAGGCCATTCTATCTTGGGCTCTATCCATTCTTCTGCACTTTCACTCTTATCATGAGGGTTTTGTCCTCATGAAATCAAAATAGGCTCTTCTCTTCTTCCCACCATATCTACAGCCAAAGTGGGAAGGAGAGAAAGTAAAAGTTATGTGACACCTGTGTCCTCTTCTTTTGGTCAAAGACAGTCTTCTCAGAATCCACACCCAGTGGACTTCTATTTAGCTATCATGGACTAGAACCAGTTCTTGTGGTCACGCCTCACTATGGAGGTGAATGCTTTACTGGGCACACTGATGCTCTGAACAAAATTGAGATTCTGTCATGAAAGGAAGAGGGTGCCATAGTGATGACACTCTAAAGGCCAAGGGGCACCAGGTGGTATTGGGGATGCCATGCTTCTTCTAAAAAACAACCCTAAATAGGAAGAGTCTGAAGGTTCCGAGAAATGAGAGTTTGTCATTGTCACCCCAATTTTAACTACCCTCTAAATGCTCCCTATTCATACCATGCAGTTAATTAATGCAAATAGTAGTTTCTTAGAATAGACTCGTTAGGTAAATCCAAAATGAATCTCAGGCTGCCAGTTAGAAATAAAAAGAAGTAGGCTGCATACAGCTACTGCATTAATTAGAACCCATCTGGTTTCAGAAAAGTATGCCAACTCCTCCACAGGCCAAAAGGACTTGTTTTATCTACTCTGACAATATCAACACCTAAGGCTCTGTGTCAACTGAGTTGATGCTTAGTATGCCAAAGGGACTGCAGCTGTTTCTTCTAGGGCTCCCAAGGTTCTCTAATTCCGCCTGCTTCTAGGAGTCATTAAATTCCATAACAGTATGGCCAAGGATACGTAGTATTTAAATTTTCTTTATAAAGAGACAACTTTTCCCCTTTGAGATTTTGTTTGCATGGAATCAAACATGGTCTTGGGAAATGAAAGTCTCTTTGCAGATGCATTGGGATCTGTCTTATTGATTCCTGGCATCATTCATTCTGTAGACTATGTGGGGCATTATTCGAGCAGCACCAAACAAACAGTTGAGAGAATGAAACTGTATTCTCAGATCTGCTGCAAGACATTTCTGGCCCTGAATTTCTCTTCTCTAAAGCCAGCATTTTATAGTAAATGACTCCCAGTGGCTTTCAGCTCATATACTCTCTCCTCCACAAGGCAGGCCTTCACTGTGTGCCTTTCAATATACTCTTCAGATGCCCACACATCTCTATGGAGACGGTTTGATATTGTTTTCTTTTATTAGAAGGTAAAGAGTCACATAAGTGGTGTGGACTTTGTAGTTAGGCCAACTGCATTGGAATCTTCCCAGAGAAGATGGTGGTCACTGTGAGGTCAAGAGGAGACAACATATAAAATAACCAGATCAATATTAGGCATGTGGGAACATATCTTTCTTAATTTTCTCATGGAAGTAGCTGCTTTCACAATATTCAATTTATACTTACAGTCTGCAATATAAGTTTACATACATCACTGCATCTATGCCTCACTACAGCTTGAATCTATGATGCAGTAGTTACCTAATGACTTGTCTTCCATATGAAGTTATGTTCATATTTAAATTTCTACATCCCAAAACAGAAACTGCATTTCATAAGTGTATACTTGACTTATGAACCATGGTTGAAGGAGTAAGTGGACACATAAATAGCTTTTGGGATACAAAAATGAGAAAGCTTTTCCATGAGCACAAATTATTTTATTGCAAAATTTTATTATGTATATAATATGTATACATATAATTATATATACATTAAAATACTTTTAATACTTATAATAAAGATATATATATTTAGGGTGTGTGTGTTTTTGGCTAATCAAATTAATACTCAACAGTCTTTTATTTTATTTTTTAACCAAGAGCCTGAGAAGATCTGCAGGAAAGGATCAAATTGTCATGAAGCTACATTAAATCTATGTTCACAAGACTACTCATATTTGTTAATTAAAGTTAACATTTTAATTTAAGTTTAGATTCTTTTCAGGAGCAATCTGTCAAATTATTTCATGATGGAAGACAATACAGTCACTTTATTGCTTTGAAAGAATGTGGATGGGAGATAAGATTCTTTGTGAACAAAATTAAAAAGTAGTGTTTCTTGCTTCCAATAACTAGACTCTTACATATGTTTCTAGATACCTTTCTTTTCTTTTTACAAAAAACATATATATTTATTGATTTTTTTTACAGAGAGGAAGGGAGAGGGATACAGAGTTAGAAACATCTATGAGAGAGAGACATCAATTAGCCACCTCCTGCACACTCCCTACTGGGGATGTGCCAGCAACTAAGGTACATGACCTTGACTAGAATCGAACCTGGGACCCTTCAGTCCACGGGTCGGCGCTCTATCCACTGAGCCAAACCAGTTACTGCGATACCTTTCTTATGAAAAAGGATTCAGGAAAGGATTGAGGTAATGGAAGTGACCTAGGAGGGCTCTAGAGTGAAAAAGAAAAAACAGAGCCATCTCTCATTTATCTGTAATACTGTGGGGAGATGGACAACACACCTGAAGCCATGCACTTGGAAGTGAGAACAAAGCCCATTTTCAGCGCCATTGAAGCTAGCTGTAAAAAGTCAGCTCAGGTGTTTTCTTGTTAAAGATGCTAAGAGAAGATAGAGTTCAGAAGGGCAAAGGTTACTGAGCAAAGCATAGACATATTTAGAGAAATGATAAAAGAAAAAGAGAGGGGAGGGAGAGAAGGAGAAAGGGAGGGGGAGAGGAAGAGAGAGGAAGAGAGAGAGAAAGAGAGAGAGAGAGAGAGAGAGAGAGAGAGAGAGAGAGAGGATGCCATCCAAGCAAGTCTGGAGCTGACCTTGGAACTTTTTTATATTATCATATAATTTACCCCAAAACTCTATAAGTGGGTATTTTAGTTCAAAAATTTTATATATACTGATACTAAGGCTCAGAGAGGGCAAATAACCATGAAACTTACAAAAGTCACTGATATTTTCATTTTAAATATCAAATTTAGTGTGCTGTATGCCAAAGATCTGATTTCTATGATTTTAACTAAACATTTTAAATAACAAATTCTGGTCCTTGAATTTCACATTTCAAATTGAGATACTTTTCTGAAAGACATGAGTCTTACAGGACTCACATCATAAAGAGGTAAGGCAGATTGTGTGATTGTCTCCAACTATTTGTTCCATCATTTTTCTAAGATAACCTTCCCACTGATTCTGGGTCTGGTCATATGAAATGCTTGGCTAATGGTATGTGAGCAAATGTGCAATGAGCCAAGACCAAGCAGATGCCTCAGAAATATCACTTGAGTTTCCTCCAAATGTCTTGGTTTTTCCTCCCCAATGAGGATAGCATGTCCTCTGTTAGGGCTCCTCCAGCAGAGGAGATTCTGGAATGAAACTATGGGGAGCAGAGCTGGTGAAGCCCATTCACAGACCCTGACAGGTGAGGAGAGTAAGAAATCAATGTGGTCTGCACGAGCCATTGAGTTCAAATCTTACTGATGCCAACCTGAGCATTGTAACAGAAACATGTGCTGATTGATGCATGAAACATCAAAGCTAAAGTTGTCCATCTAGAATGTTGCCCCTTGACATGAAAAAAATACACATAAACCTAAACTATTATTTAAAAATAGATTTAATTTGAATCACTGATACATTCATTTATCAAATATTTATTGATAGTCTAGTCTGTTATTTGGCCTAGATTAGACCCTATAAATAGACAAATAATTAAAACATTAAATACAAAGTACCTACCTACTATGGAGTTTTCAGTCTAGAGGGATGACTTTTCTATCCTAATTGTTGGCACCTAGGAATAATGTTAATTTCCATAGGGATGGGATTAAGGAATGGGCAGTGAGTACCACCCAGTAAGAATACAGCAGCACAGTACTGAAAGTTTATTGAAGACCAGTAACAGGTGGACTTTCAGCCAAAGTAACCGTTAAATATCAGGGTTAAGCAGGCAAAGTAGATATTTTAAAGCTCTAAAATTTAGCAACCAAGGTAGAAGTCTTCCAAGACTACAATAACAATTATGTGTGTGTGTGTGTGTTTCTCTTTAAGTTTTCACATTAAAACTTGGCATGACCTTGTTGAACACATGTAGAGACAAACACTATCAAATAAATTTCCTCTTCGGCATTTCTGCAGTTGTCATCACTCTAGTGGTGAGTGCAAGCGACTGAGCATTCTAAGTAAAACAGGCAGAAACCCAGGGACCTTTGTTGTCACTGGACGTGATAATCTCCATTGGGAATGGGCCCCTGAGACATCCTCTATGACACTGTTTGGGAAAATTTTACTATACATTTGCCATAGTAGAGACCTCATTCTTTCTAAAATATACATTGATAGTCTTGTAAATAGTATCCTCAATAAATCACATTTTGAATTCACAACAGCTTTCACTTATATCTAGCCAGATATTGTCTATAATCTGTGTTGATCAGAGATTGGCAGTGTGGTATGGAACAGTTTGATAAGACTGTGGAATGAAATAATAATACATTTGTATATACCTTGATAGTAATTCAATGATAAATCTACAGAAGTATAATAGATAAAGATTATTTTATCCCTCAGAGACATAAATAGAATAGAAATAAGAAACACCTGTGGTGGAGAGATGGTCATTAATCTTTATTTAGTGGATGCTGATAGATGGGTCTGAATCTCATAATGTTAATTGCATTGAGCATTTAATAGCAGGTTTTATTTTCAAAACATGTCCTCTGCATTAATCTCCATGACAGCATCATGACAGTGAGCATCATTTTATATGCCTAGGTTTGTATACTCTGTATTAAAGAAGCTTTGTTTTTCCCTTCATTCTAGCATTTTATATGCTACCACTTGGTTCAGAGTAAGACTTTATATTTACAATTTAAAAATCCAGACTTTAAAAATATATGCTTACCTGAACGTGTCATTTTCATATTCTTGCACTACATTTCATATTACAAACATATACAATTTCAGGTAAACTCAATGAGCTCAACATTTGAATATACTAATTAAAAGACAGCCATATTAATAATGAAAAATGAAGTCCACTCTTTAGAGTAAAAATTTTAAAAAAGTATAGTCAATATATACCAGAATCATGATCAACATACTAAATCCTTAGTCTCATTCCTGGATATTGATAAGAAATTGTTAGTATTTCTATATTTATGATGTTCATAGCCATTCGCACATGTGTGTTCAATCTACCTCTTCTTCCAAAAGTGCTCCTTGACCCGTACAAGCAATTAGGTTAAAGTAATCACTTCATCATTTCTGCAAGCTTTTTTTCACATGTTAATCATTTATCTGGCACCTTTTACCTTTCCCCCCATACTCGATTATGTAGAATTAAGTGAACTTATTGTAATACATAAACATTTTTAAGATTCAAGTATGTTCCACCAAAGACCATTCTTTCTCTTTCAGAAAAGAATCCCTGCACCTATCCTGATGATAGAAGAACTGGATTAGGCCACAGGACACCTCTTCCATCCTTATCAGTCAGGAAGACAAAGTTTCTATAGTGTTATAAGAATAAGGGGTTTACTACGAGAACAGGGGTTTGCACAGGCGTGAGAGGAGATGGGAAGTGCAAGTCCAGAAGGCACAGCTGAAGGAGTGGAGAGGCCATCCATTTGACCTATGATGGAAGCTCAGTGGCTAGACAGAAGCCAGAGCTGCTGGGATGTTGGAGCCACGATGTGTGATCATGACCATGGAGAAGGAAGAGCTTGTAGATACGGCCGAGAAGCTGCTGCCTTTGCCTACCTTGACCTTGAGAAGAATGATTTCAACTCTATTGTCCTTCCAAATCCTGCATGAGTTTCTCTCATTGACAAACTCCACCAGAGCCAGGGAGGAAAGGAACGCTTCTAAAATTTAAGGCCAGTGTATTAGTCACATGATCTTGGGAATGTTATTTAACTCCTTCGGACCCATCCCCTCATCCGTAAAACAAAGCTAATAATTATACCTTATAAGGTTGTTGTGAAGATTAACTGAGTTAATACCTGTAAAAATCTTAGAACAATGTCTCCCACAAACTGAACATTTAATAATGGTTACTTGGAATATATGCGTGTGAGTGTTCTGGTGAAGATCCATCTTTAAGTAATGTCAAGATTATTTTTTTTGTATGGAATGAGTTTATCATATCAAGTATAGTTTCATCTGACTAAGCCAGAAAAATTAATCTTCATCCCTATATAATCAGAAATTGCAGGAAACCACAATTTAAACAGACCACTGGCTGGGTCAAAAATTATTTAATTCACCTATCAGCCATGTTTCCTTGTCTCCTTGTCCCCTTGAGATAAGAGTTTGATGGTGATTGACTTTAGAAAGATTAAAATCCTTATCACTGGGTGATTAGATTTGAAGTCATTCTCTGTGGGGGGGAAAAAAATGGACCTGTGGCTAATTAGTTTGGACCCTCCTAGGAAATGCTCTGGAGGTGCTAGTAGGCCAGGGCAGGGTCTGTGGCTCTCTGGAAGACATCTGTGCCTATGTGTATACCGTCCTGCCGTTTTGAAAAGGACTTTGTTACTAGAGAATAAAGTAAAAATTTGAGATCTGCAAGAATTAATTAGGGTTCCCATAAATAAATTAAGAAGTTGCCAAGAGCTGCTCAGGTCAGGAATAAATGAGAACTGGTACACATGTTGCTTTTTTGTTTTAATAGAAATTATATTCTTATTATTCAGTCTCCATGAGAATTGAGGAATACACATCCCATAGAAGGGAATTACTATAAACCTATGTATTATAGCCATATCAAATACAATATCTCATGCTATAGATCAATATTCAGGAAATAATTTTGCCCAATATTAGTTCTATAGCATGAGATATTCTGTGAAATTTTATTAAGCAAAGTTTCATAAGTTAAAATAAATCAGGGGAGAAGTTTAAAATGCCCTTAATGATGGAAACTATTTCAGTTAAAATTCATCTTAGTCAACTGGTTAGTAAACCAGAAAACACACAAGCTATATCAGCATATAAAGGTGATATTGTACACCTTGAAATGCTGGAAAAACAAAAGGGAGTAAGGAGGTAACACATGGATAATAAGCTCTCCAAAGTTGACCCACCCTAGGATAGAGGACAACAGAAGCAAATGCAGCCTCTGGTCCAAAAGTGTTCTGCAGAGGCAGAGCTCAGGGCTCCCAGGAGGGCACCATCCCTGGTGCAGAAGCCTCTAAGGACACCAGGGGGCTTGTTGCAGGTTTAACAGCAGCTAGAAAAGGCTGTTAAATTCATGTACCATTTCTTAGATGATGCTCACAGTAACTGGAAGAAACCAGAAAAGCAAGTCATTGATGTCCTCCTGAGTCTTTCAATTTTTCTCTGCTACTCTCTGTTAAGAGATCTGAATAGGGTTAGCTGGCAAAGGAGTTAGTTAGTTTACAGAGTCCCTAGCCTAGTACATAGTTAAGATTTAAAGGTGAGACATATCTTACCAACTAGTATTGTCCTTAAAAAAAAAAAAAGTAGATGCCTATTTCCAAGTGCTTATAGGAAAAGAATCTGGTGCCCAGAAAATTCCTATATATTAGTAGTTTATCAAAGTCTCAGGATAGGTAGGAGAAAAAGCTTGGCTCTAGAGAGAGAAAACGTTTTCTACTCAATGCATCAACATTGTATAAAATACTTTAATAGTATTGATTAATGAGAGTTAATTAACTTTAAATACATATACTATCCCTTCAGAAAGTTGGGAAAGTTTATGATATGCAAATGTGTTCCTAGAAAAATAATTTACAACAATAGTTTACTTGAACAGCTACCTTTTAAAGAGTAATTTTAAAAAAAGACACATTTATTCATAACCTACCATATGTGAGAAACAAAAAATCTCGACTGACCAATGGTTCCTAAGTAGCTGAATTGATATATACTTTAAGCAATTCTACATTAATATTATTCTAAGTTTTGTTGCTTTAAAACTTACTCCTTTTTTTGTATTTTATGTGTGAGTTTGTTTTGAAAACAACCTATAAGTTACATGTGTTTTTAAAAGCGTGTGTGCCCATAACCATGGTCATTACATATACTTCTTCTGGCTTTCTTTAGAGTCTGGCTTAGTTCTGCAGCTTCTGAAAGAAGGGCTAAGTCATACAGGCCTCAGGTCCAGACTGTGACCATTAAAGGAATTTATTTATGTAAAGGTATTTCTCCACTCATTTGCTCAATTAATAGGTCCATATTGACTATGCATTTAGCAGCTAATTTGAAGGGTGTCCAAGTGGGTCAGTCCCGATGCCTGTGTTCAGATACTCTTGTTCTACAAAGGAGCCATTCTCAATGGCATGTTAATAGTATACCTGTGTTCATATCTCCTTCAGTATCATCTGCATTGATACCAAATGATGACAGTAGAGCTACTAGGCCACATGTGGGCATTGTTCTTTCCCATCTAACTGTCCCTGTATTCCTTCCAGTGACCTTGCTGTTACAACCCTTCATAAACTGATGCCAGCTGATGAGTGCCTTTGAAAGGTGAAGCCTTGTGCTGAGTTATCTAAACCTAAGGCACTATCAAGACAGAAAGTCCCAATGTGTCAGTGATGCCTGGTTCACAGACTTATAAAAACACAGCATATAGGAGACACTGGTCCCACTCTGAAGGACCAACTGGTAAGACACAAATGTGAAAATGATAAATGCTTCCACCCTGGCATCACCAATGTCACAATGTTTATGGATACCATCTCCAGTTCTTCTAGCAACTGTCTTCACTAGCTATGGTTTTCTCTATCTTACAGAAAGGAACATGAAGATCAGAGGATTCAGACATTCCCAAGAACATACACATTGTACAAAGTGAAATTAAAATTTGAATTAGTCCTATAGAAAGTAATTTTCACTGCCTTATACAACATTTGTAGGTCATAGTATGGTCACAAAACCACAGTTATCGACATAACTGTGAATATATGTGTATATATGTATGTTTATCCAGGATCATGCTATCATAGGAATTTATACCAAGCAATTGTCTGGGATTGAAAACAGGACTTTTTTTTCAGGTGTTGGTATTTCTGTGTATACTTGATGATGAGGGCTTTGGAGGTCACTTTGGAACTCTGGAGTTCAATGTTATTAAATAAGATGATACAATGAAATGTAACATAGGAAAGAATTGTGGGCTCTAGAAGTCACTCTTCATCATTGCTCTTTATAGATGGTACATTTGCTACATTAACTTTACATACAATGTAGAAAAATATTTACTTATAATGTATTAGAGTATAAAAAAATTTTCTAATGCTTTGTCATAGGATCTCAAATGCTGTAGGGCAGAGAGAAGGTATGATAATACATATTTTTATAGATGAGGAAACAACAGTTTGGGGTTTCTATGAGTAAGTAGTTCTTTCAGGAAAACATACCATGTTGAGTACTAAAGGGCTGTAACACACATGGTGAGCATTACTGGTTGACTCTGGGGTGAATCTGCTTGGGTTTAGAGCTGGATTTAATCCATATGGTGCAATCTGAGAAAAGTTACTGAAACTCTTTGGTTTTCTCATGTGTACAATGGAATTATAACAATAACCACTACCACCATAGTGAGAATTATCATTACTTGTGACAAAATTGCTAAGATTGCTGAGAGACTACTTGCATGTAAAACGCTCAAATAGTGTTTACATATAGCGTTCAATATAGTCAGCCATAATCTTGAAATGATAAAATATGGCAGAGAGTAACTTGAAAAGCAAGACAGAGATTTATAGATATCAAATAATTCCATCAGTTATATTTTAGTGTATGTATTTCTCTGTACTGTTGTGATTTTTTCTTTATTTATTCCAATCTGATTCAATTTAGCAAACAGTGCTGTCCAAGGATTTCACCAAAAGTACAATTTTTAAGCCATCCTTTGCTGAGATACATGAAAATGTTCTCCTTTGAATAAAAAGCTAAGTCCTCTGGATGGCATGACACACACTCAGAAATCATGAAGGATAATGTCAATCTACTCTTCCAACTCTATTCACTATTTCTTCTTTTGTCTACTCTTATGCTCTTGCCAACTCAAGCACATGGCCTTCCAAGGCTGCTCTCCATTCCAGTCTCTCCAGGTGTAAATATCCCTGATCCACATCTGACAATGGTCTCCAGTCTTCCGGACCTGCTTAGAAGGACAACAATACCATACACCTTTCTTTATCTCCTTAAGAACATATTAGTATCCCCATATTTATGCTACTAACTTCTTCATTAGAAAACACCATCTGCATTACATTCTGTAATCAGTTGAATATATGTTATCTTCCATACAAAATTAGAAAGAAATCAATTAGCTTTTCAAGATGGAAAACTTAGATAATAATTGTGGGCTTCATTTGCCTTATCTAGATTTCTAAGCACACTTCCTTCTATAAGGCTCCATAATTATGTTTCCCTCTGGATTGCCACCTTTCTTTCTTATCCCCAAAGCACTTAAGAAGAAGCTTGCTATATAAATTGTGCAGGCTCAAAAAAGGTTGCTTATGTTAATATCGCACTTAAGTTATGAGAACGTGAATAAAGAGTGCACATTTTATAATGTCATATAATAGAAGTGTTTTCTTTTAAATACTTTGTACATTATACCTTCTGGTCACTTTTACATCTTGTGCCTATAACTGTGACTATTATGAGGAGAAAAAAAAAGTATTTCATAGAGTGAAATAACATAAAAACAGCATGCCTCAGAGTTGGGAGGGGGGTACGAGCAAACAAGAGCATCTTGACTGGCCCTAGCTGGTTTGGCTCAGTGGATAGAATGTCAGCCTGCAGACCAAAAGGTGCTGGGTTTGATTCCAGTCAAGGGCACATACTATGGTTGTAGGCTTCTGCCCTGTCCCGGTCCTGGTTGGGATTCCTGCAGGGGCCAACCAATCGATGTGTTTCTCTAACATCACTCCTTGGGTGAGAATTAAGAGCAACAAAAAAGCATCTTGACTGAAATTGTCATGGATTCAAGAAATAGTTTAACGTTATGATCATGCTGGTACAGGGATAAGAACCTTCTGGAAACCACCCCTAAAAAGTGATAGACACATGAAGTAGGTTGAGTCTATTATTCACACTTCTGAGGAACTGAAAATATAATCAGAGGATGTTTACTTCTTTAATAACACACAAGGAAGTACAGAACCAGAGGCCATGATAAGAAATAATGAGAAATTAGGAGTATCTGATATAATTACCCTGTTTGATTTTTTTAAATAAAATTAAGTGAAAAAAATCCAAAATTCAAATTAAGTTCATTAATAAAATTAATCAGGGTAACAAAGAACCTCAGATTAATTGAAAAGGATTTTTAATAATAAAACATATTTCTGGCTATTTTAACAATATAATTTTTTAATATATTTTATTGATTTTTCACAGAGAGGAATGGAAAGGAATAGAAAGCCAGAAACATCGATGAGAGAGAGACATCCATCAGCCACCTCCTGCAAGCCCCCTATTGGGGATGTGCCCGAAACCAATGTACATGCTCTTGACTGGAATTGAACCTGGGACCTTTCATTCGCCAGGCTGAGGCTCTATCCACTGAGCCAAACCGGTTTCGGCTTAACAATATAATATATTTTGCTATTTTACTCAATCTTCAAAGGGCTATAGAAAATAGTAATTAAATGACTAAGAATATTTCAAATATTATATCATTTCTTAACTAACAACTTCTTGGCTGTTATCTCTGGGTCATGAGTGATGGGAAAAGTGAAGAAATGTGAGTAAACATGAGATAGAAAGTCACTAATTTGCTTTAGTAAAGTTGTACAAAGCAACTTTTCAAATCATATACATTTAGGATTCAGATAATTTTAAAGTTTTTGTTTATTAAACCTACACTCACCTTTGGAGTTGGATTCTGACAGAACTCATTTTCATCACTGAAATATACAAACTTCTTAAAAGATAAAATATTATTTATTTTATCAAATCACCAATAAAGTATTTATTATCTATATATATACCAAAGGCTAATATGCTAAGTGTCTGACCATCCAACTGGTCTCTATGACATGCACTGACCACCAGGGGGCAGACACTCAAAACAGAAGCTGCCATGATGCACACTGTCCAGCACCATGGACCTAGCACAGACAAACCAACACTCAGATTCCCCCAAGTGGGACACAGATTCCCACCACCACCCTGGAGCGACACCCCACCAAATCGCAGCCAATGCTGCCAAGACCCCATAGCAAAAAATGCAGCCCACAGCCCAGCCCAGTCCAGTCCAGAAACAGTTGCTGTGGACTCAAGGTAATGACATCATGTAGCAACACCTGGCTTCCTCTCCCTAGCGACTAGCCTCTTTGGAGTTTCTTTTTTTCTTTTTTTTTTTAAATATATTTCTTAATTGATTTTTTACAGAGGAATGTAGAGGGATAGAGAATTAGAAACATCGATGAGAAACATCGATCAGCCGCTTCCTGCACACTCTCTACTGGGAATATGCCCACATCCAAGGTACATGCCCTTGACCAGAATCAAACCTGGGACCCCTTAGTCCGCAGGCTGACACTCTATCCTCTGAGCCAAACCGGTTAGGGATCCTTGGAGTTTCTTGATCCCAGGAACACAGGTGGAAACATTTTACACTTCAACCAATTGTCTGTGAAGCATTTTCCTATGCCTCATCTCATTTGATCCTTACAGAAGGCCTGGAGTAGGTAGATAGGAGACTTGGTGGAATCCTATTTTCTTTTTATTAGTCAGAAAACAGAGATTTAGAAAGCTTAGAAACTTGACCCTACTGAAAAGAAGTAAGAAATGGTGGACCTTGAAAATGACTTTAGGTTTTCTCACTGAGCAGAATATAATCAAACACTGTTGCAGTTAAATATTTTACCCTTTATTCTCCCTGCATGATCTACAATAATAATCTACTTTGTGTTAATATTTACTGCTGTGTTGCTGACAATTACCTGAAAGAGAAGTTGGGGTGCTTCACTGGGCAGGAAGAAGATTAGCTAAATCAGAAAGCAGGTCTAATTAAGTTTATCTATCTATCTATCTATCTATCTATCTATCTATCTATCTATCTAAAGTTCTAGCTGGCACCAATCACACTCCTGTGTTTCCATGTGTCATTGTCAATCATGAATTTGATTGACACTTCTATTATAGATAAAGGAAAAATAGTGATATTAAAATATTTCTTCTAATTAATTTCCTTTCAATGACCATGAATCTGTGCACTGGGCCTCTAGCTGCATTAATAAAGATAACAGAAACCACTATCATGTTTTGCAATTTATTATGGTATTCTGAGGTTGAGGGAAATCCATTCATGGACTTCTTTAAAAAGCTTACTTAATTTGAGGAAAACCCAAATTCCTAAGGGAAAAAATAGTTTAGGTGACTATTCATATAATGTCAAAGATCTAACTTTATTATTAAACACCAAGAAAGACAGTTTATGGAGTCGGACCCATTGAAATAATTCTAGTAGAAAAAAACAACAAGAAGAAACAGAATAGTCAGGATCTCCACAATGTGGATTGGTCTCCTTGAAAAGTCTAACAACATGACCTACAATTAGATTTATAGCCACATTTTGATTTTCTAATAAAAGGGAAGTTAGTTATGGCAAATCAAATATTGCATGCCTATTATGCAATATGATGCATAAAATGTCATGTGCATAAAATCAGGTACAGAAAATACATACTAGTATTTCCTAATCAATGCAACAACCTGAATTTGGCAATTGAAAAGCACTTGGACAGAAAGAACGAGCTTAGTTCAGGACCTCAGAGGCATTTTACATAATGACATGCCTCCCAGATCTTAAAAGTGAATTCAAACAGAGAAATAAAATGAAAACAGCTATTTATAACATAATGTATAATTACATTATTGAAAACATGGAATTAGGATTATTTGAAATCACTTTATCAAAAATATAATTATTTCTTAAAATAAAATGACTTGAAACATTTCAGAAGTCTTATAACCACTCCTTGCTTACCTACCTGAGTCTGCCTAATTGAGTGTAAACCACAAGCTGGTATTCAGTGACCTTGCCTGATATCATCACTAAATTGGAGTTTTTGACATATGGATATATTTCAATACTGGTCTTTAAATAGCCTGTTTCTGGGGCATCCAAAGAACATCTCCAAGATATCATGGAGCCGTCCACACACAAGATCCAGCATGGAGAGTGATGGCCAAGGACAACAGCTATCTCCAAGACCCTGCCTCAACATTACTCTATTATCCTTTCTGATTAGTCAATGCTCACTGATAAGAATCTTTTAGTATTACCGCTAAAGGTGCCTATTCTTCATTTGTTTTCCCATGAAGCTGTTGTGTATTAAATAAATACATGCAATCCAGTGTTATTATTATAGTTGGTGTAGTTGGATGTTTGTTTTAAGTCTCCGTTAGTGAATTTCTGGTGCATATGTATTTTATGTGTTGAACTAGCAAACCAGAAGGCTTCTGTATGTTTAGAAAAAACTGTAGAAGAGGAAGGCCTTTGGATGACTATGGACAGATGATTGTAAAGGGTTCATCTAATTTGTTTTCCTGCCCGTTTGCTGTTCTAAAGGTCCTTGGCAAGTAGGTTATACTTTTCTGATTCATTCAGAGCATTAAGTGTCCTATGATGATGTCTAAATAAAGTAATATAAAATATGGCTAATACTTCCAAAAATAATATCTAGATGCATTAAAATTGCAAGGGCATAAATATAGCCATGTTAATAAATAAACCAGTCAAGTCAATCAAAAAAGGCTAAATTTTAACATAAGCAATGTGTACAAAAATATGTAGCAAAATAAAAACATATCTTTATTGATATCAATATAATTTTTTCTATTCACCAACTAATCACATTCATGGGAGTGACTATTTCTGGAAATTGACATTTTTTAAAAATATAGACTATTCAGAGTTATGATAATTGTTTATTTTTTATATCACTAAAATCCCTCCCTCCCCCATTTTTTGTGTGACATATATAAAATTGAATTTTTGATGGGGATGTATGTGAGTAATTAATCTATTGGGTTTGTGAAGTCAGCTTGATTTATAAGGTGTGACTTGTGATACATCAGACTCTTTTGCTATTTAAAGGACAGAATTCTAAAGAATTTTGCAATTTTGAAAATGTTTGCAAGCCGATTTATAATAACTTTTTTTAAAAAACTTATTTTCTAGGAATATACATTCAATCTTTAAAAAGTACCCAATAATTGAATCAAATTTGATAGAGTGTGTATATCATTCAACAGCAATTAAATATATTACATGATTTTACTTTACTTATATTTAAACACATCTTAATTAGTTAAGACTTCAGATATCATATGTGTGCCTCAGTACAAGAACAACTCAAAATGGTGTAATTTGGGCCCTAAATGAAAATATTTATAAAAGACTTTTTCATATTCTAAAACAAGAATGCAATCCATAAAATTGTGGAGATAAGCCTCAATGCTAAAGGGCATCCTGACACCTACAGTGAAGAAAGAGTTGATATAAAGTGTGTAGTCAACTTTTTCACTCTAACGGAAGAAAACATTTCTCTTAACTCAAATTAGGAAATTATTGTACATTTTTATATATCTTTATATAAAAAGTTACAAGAAGCAAGCAGATGATACAAAGACATGGCGGAGAGACAGCAGGGTTGGCGAATGCATGCTTTTTACAATGTGTCTCGGAGAGAGGGTAGTGTTCCAACCGAAATATCCAGAACTGACATGCAGGGGTTTTCTCAAACTGTCTGTCAATTCAGTCATATTGATAAGTGCTGAAGCAAAAACATTGCTACTGAAGGGTTTAATAAATGGTAAAATGCCGATTTCAAAAACTATTTCTAAAACTGGGTATTTTCCTTTGATATAAAATAAACAAAATAAGGAAATCCAGGGTACAGAAGAAAGACCAAAGAATGAGACTTTTCTTATTGCCCTCTGGTCATTTTACTCATTATTTCTGGATGCTTTTAATCCTAATACAATAGACATGTATCCTCAGTCCAGAAAACCTCTGGCTGCTGTTCCCATGGTCCACATTTTCACTGTCGCATGTTCAGACTCACTCAGGACGACTATTCTCAAGCAGTCTATGTAATAAAAACAACGTACATGTAACACCAAGTTCATTCCAAATCGTATTTTTTTCACATATCACACAATATACAATTATATAAGAGACATGAAACAACATAGAAACAAAGTGGAAGTGAAAGTAAAAATGAATAGTCTGAATCAGGAACTAATTTCTTCTTCAAGTTTCCAGTAAATCTCAAAATGTATTTAAATACTAAGGAGCACTTGGTGGCCAGCAACCAAATTACGAAATGAACACATCATTGTGCAGCGGGGATGTCTTGCCGAAGAAATAACAAATGTCTGTAATTCTTAAGTTTGGGTAAAGGCAGTGGAATGGATTTAGAAATATGTCCACTTTTCACAATTCACTATAGAATTTTCTTTGCACAGTGCCCATGTTTGTATAAATAGTTCTTCTCTGAAAATGAAACACAGTTAAAACAATTTCTCCCAGTGAAAAATACACACAAATACTACACACCAATTTATCAAGGTCATCTAGACTCAAGAGCATGGAATTGCATTCATCTATTTTAGGAATAGTTGGTAGGTCTGAA
>PVJN01038173.1:0-20505 GCA_004026805.1 Lasiurus borealis
AGACATTTTTTTATTAAAGTGTAGTTGACATACAATGTTATATTAGTTTCAGGTGTATAACATGCTGATTTTACATGTATATACCTTACAATGTGATCACCAGAATATGTAACCATCTGTCACAGAACAGTTATTATTATTGAGAATATTCCCTATGCTGAACATTATATCCTTGTGGCTTATTTATTATATAACTGGAGGTTTGTGCCTCTTATTCCCATTCATGTTGTTCACCCATTCCTCACCTCTCTGGCCTTCGGCAATCATTAGTTTGTTTTCTGTGCTTATGAGTCTATTTTTGTTTTGTTTTTTTCTTATTTGTATTATGTGCTTTTCTGTTTAGATTTCACATATAAGTAAAACCATATAGTATTTGTCTTTGTCTAATTTATTTTACTTAACATAATATCCTCTAATTTTATCCATGTTGTTACAAATGGCAAGATTTTCTTATTTTAAATTGCTGAACAATATTCCTGCATATATACACTGAGTGGCCACATTATTATGATCTCTGAACACATAATAATCTGGCCACTCAGTGTATATATACAGGAATACTGTATATATATATATATATATATATATATATATATATATATATATAATGAATCTGTCCATGGGTGGGGTCTGGCCAGCAGCCTGGTCAGGAGGAAGAGACATGGATGGTTGGCCAGCCTGGCTGCTGATCAAACTCGTGGTTGAGGGAACAATTTGCATATTAGGCATTTATTATATAGTATACTAAAGACCCAGTGCACAAAATTTGTGCATGAGGGTGTGTGTCCCTCAGCCCAGCCTGCACTCTCTCCAATATGGGACCTATCAAGGGATGTCTGACTGCCCGTTTAGGCCCTATCCCAGTAGCTCCTACTGGGATAGGGCCTAAACGGGCAGTCAGACATCCTTCTCACAATCCAGGACTGCTGGCTCACAAATGCTCACCTGCCTGCCTTCCTGATTGTCCCTAACCACTTCTGCCTGCCAGCCTGATTACCCCCTAACCACTCCCCTACCAGTCGAATTGATGCCTAACTGCTCCCTTGCCAGTCTGATTGCCCCTAACTTCCCTTTTCTGCCGTCCTGGTCACCCATAACTGCCCTTTCTTGCAGGTTTGATCATCCCCAACTGCCCTCCTCTGCCAGCCTGATCACCCCTAAATGCCCTCCCCTGCAGGCCTGGTCCCTCCCAACTGCCATCTTGTGGTGACCATCTTGTGTCCACATGGGGACAGGATCTTTGACCACACAGTGGCAGCCATCTTGTGGGTTGGAGTGATGATCAATCTGCATATTACTCTTTTATTAGATAAAATAGAAGCCTGGTGATGGGTGGGGACCAGCTGATTTGCCCTGAAGGGTATCTTGGATCAGGGTGGGGGTTACCTTGGGGAATGGGGTAGTCTGGGAGAGGGCCCTATGGTTGTTTGACAGCTGGCCACACTCCCCAGTGATTGAAGTGAAGGCCATGGCATCTGAGATTTATTTATCTTCTATAATTGAAACTTTGTAGCCTTGAATGGAGCCAAACCTCCTGCTTGCTCTGTGGCCACAGCCTTCTTTGTTGGGATTTATCTTTTATAGTTGAAACTTTGTAGCCTTAAGCAGAGGCCAAGGCAGGCCAGGGCAGTATATGCTTGATTTCCTCCATCTCTTGGGGCAACTGAAGCCTCCAGCTCTCTCCAACTCTGTGGCTGCTGCCATTTTTGTTGGGATGTTTTTATCTTCTACAATTGAAACTTTGTAGCCTTGAGTGGAGGCCTGGGCCCACCAGAGTGTGCAGAAAGCTTAGCTTCTACCATTGCCAGAGAAACTCAAGCTTCCTGCTCACTCTGTGGCTGCAGCCATCTTGGTTAGGTGAATTTGCATACTTGCTCCTGATTGATTGGTAGGTGTGGCTGGTGAGTGTAGCAGAGTGGCGGTTAATTTGCATATTACTCTTTTATTAGATAGGATACACTGAGTGGCCAGATTATGATGTGTGCAGATATCATAATAATCTGGCCACTCAGTGTATCCATTAGAGGCCTGATGCATCAAATTCGTGGAAAGAGCTCAGCTCATGTCCACCATGCCAGCCGCCTGTGCCTCAGTCCCCACCTGCCATGGCAGCTGCGGGGCTTTGCCTCAGTCTCCACCCACAGCAGCTTTATTCAGAAGGAAGGGCATCCTGAAGGATGTCTGGTCTAATTAACATATTAGACTTTTATAAGTATAGATATCACATCTTCTTCATTGATTCATCTATTGAAGAATACCTAGGTTGCTTCCATAGCCTAGGCTGGAGACTGTAAACAATGCCTCAATGAAGAAAGAAGCACATTTAGGACATTTTCTTTGTTGACCATACCTTCTCACTTCTCTACCTCTTAATTTTAATTGATGCAATATTAGAATGAGTTATTTTAATCAATATGCTACATTTACATTACTATTTTCAAGCTTTTTAATGTGTGTAAATAATAGTTTGAATAGGATACCATTCTTCGGCTGGATAACTTAGAATCTAAGCCTACCTATCCTAACCTCTACATTTACAAATAAAATTATTAATTTAATAATACAGGTGGCGTCAATCCCACAGATTAAACATATTAGGCATTCATTTTATTTCTTAAGTTGTATTAGATGATTTGAATAGTAGTTAAACAATTCAAATTGTATGTTTGTTTCATTTTAGAAGAAAAAAAAGTACTTAAATAAGTCACCTATCCCCCCAGAAAACAGTGTTGTTGTCCAGAAATTCAGGCTATCTATATACCATGTAGCCAAATGAAAAGGCAGAGCAAGCACATGGTATATCACAGTGGTCGGCAAATTGCGGCTTGCAAGCCACTTGTGGGTTCAGGAGCCGCGGTTTGCTGCTTTGTTGACTGATGAGTTTGCCGACCACTGGTATATCAAATGTATCTCCTTCTACTGATTGTGCATGCACTCCAGGCACATGGCAATCCTATTACCATCACTTATGTTCACTGCAAAAATCTCCAACTATAACTTTTATCTACAGTTCTGAAAGAAACATCCTACATCAATAAGTAGAAGTAAAAAGATATTATATGGGACATTCAGATGGGAGAGAAGTGGGCTATTGTACACAAAAATTAGTAGGGAAAGAAACATCCCCCACAATTTATGGGATTTCAAAGACAAATTTGAAAATGAACATCTGCTCTGCTTGCTTGGGCTAATGACTTCCTAGGAGCCAAAAATATTTTTTTAGGTGGTCTTAATTCTGTTTTTATTCCTCGTGGATATTCTAGTGGTTGATTACACCAAAGAATGGTACTGTTTTCGTGTATTTCTTATACAGAGAAGAAATCCAGCTAATTACATCTTAGTCTTTGTGCTCCTTTCTTTTCTTTGGTGAGATAGAAGTGAAGTGATTCTGGGTTTTCTAGAAAATAAATTACACATAAATTATATGTTTGTTAACACAGCTAATACACTTAATGTTTTCTTGTCTATAAATCAACTAAATTACTAAGTATATATCATTAATAACGACATATGAAACCTTTCACATTATGTCAAATTACTAGAATTAAGAAGCTTGAGAGAGGGAGAGCAAGCCAATAAAATTTAAATATGCTAAGTGAACATTAGAGCTGGGTGTGATAATTGAAATTTGCTTTGCAGTAATATTATTAAAAATTCATAACTATGCTGGCCTTCCCTCTCTCTCCTTGTGCTAGTGGGGAGTTAAGCCATGTCAGTAAAGGATGCTCAGGATGTGTACCACTTACATTTCATTAATAACAGTGCTGAAAATAAGAGACAAGTTACAGATATGAGAGAAAGATATAATATACACTAGCTAAAATGCTAGGTGAATCTGGAGTTTGGGTATTTTTCATAGGTCCCTACCACTCAGTTGTAACTCCCAGAGAATATATATATATTTTTAAATTTATAATTTTATAATTACTTATCTAGTATTTTGCAATATTAAATACTTGGCAATTATCCTGGAAAGATTAATTTACAAACTATTTAATCTCTTAAGATGATATATTCCATCATCTGTTAAATTATTATTTAAAAAAATATGTCAGAGAAAAATAATTGCCATTACTGTCTTCTCTCACAAATTGTCCCTGAGAAATTTGAGAAATAGGAATACTATATATAAATATACAGTATATATCAATAAATACAAGAGGTGCTAAGGCATATTTCAGAAAATTATCTAATGTCATCTCATGGTCATCATGGATTCATGAAAACATTTTCGGAAGCTGAGTGTTAAAAATTAGTTATTGTTTGAATTTTTCAAAATTATATAGTTTATGTTAAGATGAGTCTGTCAAATTTACAATATGTTTTGCTGAATATATTTTTCTTAAAAAAAAAGTTATGTGAAGTTTTAAGGACAATTTAGCCATGTGTTTTTAATTCATTTAAGGATAGATTACTAGAATGTTTATTTATAAGATCTCTTAGATGTTAACAGAGCCTTAATTATTTGATTTACTGGCCATTTAAAGTGTTTATCTCAAAAAAGATATCTCTATATCCTAAGAGCAAACCAATTGGCATCTCTCATGGTTGGGTTTTCTATAAATCTTGAATTTCAAAGTTTTGATATGTTCTAAATTTTTAAAAATTTTTTGTGGTCTTTCTCACTTTAAGGGTTTAAAAGCTAAATTGTAGATTTCATAATTGTATAATATACTAAACACTAATCTATTCAAACCATCCAACATAGTTTCTATAATGACACTGATGAATTAAGGGACAACCTTATCTACACTAATAAAAGAGAAAGATACAAATCAACCATACCTCCACAAAACCCACCAGCCAATCAGGAGCGAATATGCAAATTAACCCAACAAAGATGGTGGGCTAATTTGCATATGAAAGTGCCTAGTGTCTTGGGTCCCAGGAACATTCTTGGGACCAAGACCACTCCGAGCCTATAGGCCTGCATGTAGGCACTGAGCTGCCATGGTCTCAGAATGCCCCTGGTCACTCCTAGCCCATGGGCCTTGGCACTGAGAGGCTGGGAGTGGGGCAGCAGAGGCTAGAAGAGGGCCTGAGTGGAGCCGGTGGTTGGGGGGAGGTTGTCCTGCTCATGCCACAGCATAGGCTTGATCAGAGCTGGAAGTCCCTGCCCAAGCCACGACAGAGGTTTGAGAAGGCCCTGTCTAAGCCATGGAAGAGGCTTGAAGAGAGCTGGGGTCCCTGCAGAGGCTTGAGAAGGCCCAGAGACAGGGGGATGTGCCAGCCTTGGCTTTCCAGCAATCCCGCTTCTGTGCATGAGCTACAGAGGAAACACATTTTCTGACCGTTCATTGGCTAAATTCTCTGTACACCACTGGTAATGTTCTTGATAACTTGGGCAATAAGAATCCAAAAAGGTGATCTAGGGTTTTTCCACCACACTCCTAGAGGAAAAACTGAAGGTCTGCTGCTAGAGGGCTAAGAAATGTCATATCCTGCCCTAGCAGGTTTGGCTCAGTGGATAGAGTCTCGGCCTGCTGACTGCAGGGCCCTGGTTCAATTCTGATCAAGGGCATGTATTTAGGTTGCAGGCTTCTTGTTGGCCAGAGCTCAAGTTAGGGCTCATGCAGGAGGCAACTAATCAAAGTGTTCCTCTCACTTTAATGTTTCTCTTTGTCTTTCCTTTTCTCTTCCACATTCTCTAAAAGTCAATGGAAACATATCCTCAGGTGAGGATTAAAAAAAAAAAGATAGATAGATAGAAATGTCATAGGCTATGAAAGACACATCTTGAAAATGCCTAAAGAAAGTTGTCATTTTTTCATTGTGAAGGAACTGGTGTCCATGTTAAAGAAAACACCTGCAGTGGCTTCAGCAGTAGGGTGATGAGGCTGGTTCCTTCCCCTAATCAGCCCAGTTGCTTCATGCAGAGGGAGGCCAGATTGTGGCTTAGGCCCGCTCCCCAGGAGAAACAGGCTTAAGCCATCAGTAGGACATCCCCTGAAGGCTCCCAGTCTGTGAGAGGGGGCAGGTTGGGCTGAGGGACCGCCCCCTAGTGCACGGATTTCAAGCCCCCTAGTCTGTGTGTGTGTGTGTGTGTGTGTGTGTGTGTGTATATATATATATATATATATATATATATATATATATATATATATACAATCAAAATGACCAGAATGCAGAATGACTGGTCACTATGACATGCACAGACCACCAGGGGGCAGATGCTAAACACAGGAGCTGCACACTGGTGGTCAGTGCGCTCACATAGTGGGAGGGCCACTCAGCCAGAAGCCAGGTTCAGTGCTGGTGAACATAGCTTTAATGGCGGGAGTCACTCCAGCTTCTGCTGCAGCACTAAGGAACGGCAAGCCAAGTGGTAAGGAGTGAGCATGCAGGTGGTAAGGACCAAGCAGGGAGGTGGTAAGGAGCAAGCATGTGGACAGTTAGGAGTGAGCAGATGGGCGGTTAGGAGCGAGAAGGTGGGTGGTAAAGAGAGAGCATACAAGAAGTTAGGAGTGAGGGGTTCCAAATTTCATTCATCAGGCCTCTAATAATTAGTATCACATGATCTCACTCATATGTGGAATCTAACAAACAGAACAGATCCAAAGACATTGTAGTATGCAACAGACTGACATATTTCAGGGAGAGATTAGCCAATAAAGTTATATGAATACTATGAATACTAAAGGCCTGGTGTACAAATCTGTGCACACTGAAAAAAAATTAATTGGAAGAACTATTTTATTTATTTATTTATTTATTTTAATATGTTTTGTTGTTTTTTTAGAGAGAGCAAGGGAGAGGGATAAAGAGTTAGAAACATCGATGGGAGAGAGACATCAATCAGCCACCTTCTGCATACCCCCTACTGGGGATGTGCCCACAACCAAAGTACATGCCCTCGACCGGAATAGAACCTGAGCCAAACTGGTTTTGGCTGATAGAACTATTTTAATATCACTATTTGCCCTTTCTCTATAACAGAAGTGTCAACCAAATTCACGACCCACAATGACAGATAGAAACACATGCATGTGACTAGTGGCAGCCGGAGCTTTATATATATGTAGTCTAGAAGCCTGGTGCATGAAATTCATGCACTTGGGGGGGGGATCCCCAAACCCAACTGCACCCTCTTGCAGTCTGGGAGCCCTCAAGGAATGTCTGAGTGATGGCTTAGGCGCCCCCTAGGCTAAACTGTCAGTCAGACATCCTTAACATTGCTGAGGAGTTGGGAGAGGCTCCCACCACCACCACTGCACTTGCAAGCCTTGAGCCTGGCTCAGGGCTTCTGGTTGAGTGGCGCTCCTCCTATGGGAGCACACTGACCACCAGGGGGCAGCTCCTGCAGTGAGAGTCTCCTTCCTGGTAGTCAGTGCGCATCATAGCAACTGGTCATTTCACTTTTTAGTCAATTTGCATATTAGCCTTTTATTATATAGGATAAACTTGCTTAATTAGACATGCTTTCTGATTTAACTAAACTTTTACCAGCTCAGTGAAGCACCCCAATTTTTCTTTCAGGTAATTGTCAGCAACATAGTAGTAAATATCAACATGAAGCACATTATTATTATAGATCATGCAGGGAGAACAAAGAGGGAAATAATTAAATGTAGCACTATTTGACTATATTCTGTACTGTGAGAAAACCTGAAGTCATTTTCAAGTTCCACCATTTCTTACTTCTTTTCAATTGGGACAAGTTTCTAAACTTTCTAAATTTCCATTTTCCAGCTAATGAAATGAAAATAGGATTCTACTGAGTCTCTTATCTACCTACTCTAGGTAGAACTAAATGAGATGAGGCATGTGAAAATATTTCACAGACATTTGGTTAAAGTGTAAAATGTTTGCACTTGCTATAAAGCAAGTTGTGTTTCTGGGATGAAGAAACTCCAAAGAGGTTAGTCACTAGGAAGAGGAAGGCAGACATCATGACATCATTAGCTGACACCCACAGCCACTGTTTCCAGGCTGGTCTGGTCTGTGGGCCACATTTTGTGCCATGAGGTCTTGGCAGTGTTGGTTGCAATTTGGTGAGGTTTTGCTCTGTGATGGTGGTGGGCCTGTGTCCTACTTGGAGAAAACCAAGTGTTGATTTGTGGGTGCCAGATCTGTGGTGCCATTTCTCTGTAAATGGCCAGTGTGCTTCATGGCAACTCATGAGTTGAGTGTCTGCCTCCTGGTGGTTAGTGCATGTCAAAGTGACTGGTCAGACACTTAGCATATTAGCCTTTTATATACAGTGGTACCTGGAGATATGAGTTTAATTCGTTCCCTAACCTTGAGGCATGGGAAACTATGAGACGCTCGAGTCGCAGTAAACTGGTGGGTTGTGTGCAGCTGGCCAATCCGCGCGATTACTCCTATCTCAGATGTTGCTCATATTTCAAAGCAAAAATTGCTTGCTCGACGGCTCATAACTCAAAAACCTCGTATGTTAGGGCACTCATCTCGAGGTACCACTGTATAGAGATATGCATAGCCCATGGACAGACAATGGTTCAGGGAAGGCCAGGGAGGGGATGGGAGTGGAATGGAAGAGGTAAAAAAGAGGAACATCTGTAATACTTTCAACAATAAAGATAAATTCAGAAAAATATTTGCTCACAGTTATTTTAATAGACACTAATTATTTCTATAGAAGTAAATTTTGTGGAAGAGTTTTAAATAGTATGTAAAATATTGTGTGTATCTCTCTATCACTTGTCTCCCCCATAAATCTACCACAAAGTTATTCCTTGAGAGGAGGTGAGGAAAAAGACTCCACAGGAGGACCTGAGCATCCTGATCTTTAAGGACACAAGACATGGATTCATGGAGACTTATGCTGAGCCCTCTGAATCTGAGTAAGTAGGAAATGTCTCTAAATTTGTTATCTCAGATAAAAAAATGTGAGTAATGTCTGTCCTATGTAAGTGTGCTGTGAAGGTGAGATCCACTAATGACGACATGGGTTAACATTTAATCACACTGCCTCTAGTCATGGTCAGAAAATGGTGGCTATTATTTTATTGATTTTTAGAGAGAGAGGAAGGGAAGGGGGAGAGAGAGAGAGAGAGAGAGAGAGAGAGAGAGAGAGAGAGAGAGAGGGAGAGAGAATCAAAAGCAGAATATTGATCAGTGGCTTCTTAAACAAACTCATCAGTGATCATACCCACAACCTAGGCATGTACCCTGACTAAGAATCTAACAGGCAACCTCTTTATGCACTCAATTAGACCCAACTAACTGAGCCACACTGGCCAGGACTGGTGGCTATTATTAATAAGCAATCTCACAATCTGTTTTCTGATTTTCTTTGGAGCTGGTGGGTACAAAAAGTTCTAGAAAGAGTTATTTGAATGTTTCTAATACAAAATATTATATATTTGGATTGCTAGTCAGTTTGGACAGATATAACTTGTATCGTAAGTCTTTATATTTATTAAAAAATATTTTAACTATATTTTCTTAAACCTATGAGAATTATATAATCACTAATGGCTTGGTGCACAAAATTCTTGCATGGAGGGGAGGGTGTTCCCTCAGCCCAGCCTCCACCCTCTCCAATCAGGGATCCCTTGGGGGGTGTCTGACTGGCGGTTTATATCCCTCTCTCAATCTGGGACTGCTGGCTCCTAACCACTCACTTGCCTGCCTGTTTGACTGCCCTAACTGTCTCTGCTTACCTGCCTGATAGCCCCTAACCCCTCTGCCTGCCTGCCTGATTACCCTTAGCCTCTCTGCTTGCTTGCCCTATTGCCCCTAATTGCCTTTGTCTGCCTGCCTGATTGCCTTTAACTTCCCTCCCCTGCCAGCCTGAACTTGTGCCCGACTGCCTCTGTCTGCCTGATCAACCCTAACTGCCCTCCCTTGACGACCTGATCTCACCCCCAACTTCCTTTCCCTGTAGGCCTGATCTTGCCCTCAACTATACTCCTCTACTGGCCTGGTTGCCCCCAACTGCCCCACCTTGCTGGCCTGATCTTACATCCATTGATCCTTCCCTGCTGGCCTGATTACCCCTAAGTGCCCTCCCCTGCCTGCCTGGTCTCACCCCCAACTTCCCTCCCCTGCTGGCCTGATTGCCCCTAATGGCCTCTCCCTTGTTCCCCACCATCATAGCTTTGTCTAGAAGGAAGTCCAACATTCAGAAAATGGCTGGTTGAGCCAGTCTAATCAGCATATTACCATTTTTGTAGTATAGATAGATTATATAGGATAGGATTGCTTAAATGGGACAGAAGGATAAGCCTTTTTCAGCAGGAGGAGATGTTCTTGGCAGACAAATATACATAATCCCTATATCTGGACTGATAGCCAGCCATATGCACTATACTGCCAAACCAGTCATTAAAAAATTTAACTGCTTTCTTACATCTTAAACCAAACAGCTTTTGTCCTTAAAACCCCTATTCAGCCCCTGTCTTAGATTCTGCCTTTGCAGTTCACCCAGATTTTGTTCTGATTGGTTGGTTTCTATGCCTGTCAGCATCTCTGGGCCTATCAATGGGGCTGATCAGAGAGGTGGGCCTGATCAGTAGCCCCAATAGAGGCCAGAGAGAAAGAGAGGTGCAGCTGCTGCCATGGAGGCTTCGAATCAGCCCCTGATTCTCTCTCCCAGGTCTCTCTCTGGGCATGATCCACAGCCTCCTGGGCAATCAGTGCTAGGTCTGGGCCCCATGTGCCAAGCCAGTCAGTGCTGGGTCACCATGGCAACCCAGCACTGTCTTCTGGATGGTTGAGCCTCTGGTTGTTGTGATGTTATGGACCCTGGGTTTTTGTATATTAGGATTTTGAAATAATCTTTTTTAGTTTTTAATATATACTATCCAAATACATTGACTTTACTTTTTATTTACTTAAAATTTTAAATAGAATTGTATGTTTTTAAAATACACACCATGATTTATATGTATCTATCTATCTATATATATATATCTCCTATCTAATAAAAGAATAATATGCAAATTGACCGTACCTCTACTACACCACCAGAATGCCCATCAGTCATGCCCATCAGCCAATCAGTACGAGTATGCAAATTAACCCAACCAAGATAGCTATGGCCACAGAGAGCAGGAGGGAGGTTTAGGTTGCCCCTGGTGATGAAGGAATCCAAGCTTTCTACACACCCTGGCCAGTGCTTAAGGCAACAAAGTTTCAATGGCTGTGCTAGTAGAAGGCTTGGCTCCCCACCAGGCTACCAAGTTTCAATTGTAGAAGATAAATAAATCCTAGATATCAGGGCCTAGGCTTGGGTCGCTGGAGGTCATGACCACCCTGCAAACCACCACAGGCCCCTCTCCCAGGGGAACACCCACCCTGGTTCAGGACACCCTTCAGGGCAAACCAGCTGGCCCCCACCTATGCACCAGGCCTCTATTCCATCTAATAAAAGAGTAATATGCAGACTGACCATCACTCCAACACACAAGCTGACTGCCCCCATGTGGTCAAAAGATCCTGCCCCCATGTGAACACAAGGTGGCCAGAAGGGACCAGGCCTACAAGGGAGGGCAGTTGGGGGTGATCAAGCCTGCAGGGGAGGGCAGTTAAAGTTGACCAGGCTTACAGGAGAGGTAAGTTATGGGCAAACAGGTTGGCAAGTGAACAGTTAGGCATCAATCAGGCTGGCAGGGGAAAGGTTAGGGGGTGATCAGGTTGGCAGGTAGAAGCAGTTAGGGGCAATCAGGAAGGCAGGCAGTTGTGAGCCAGCAGTCCTGGATTGTGAGAGGGATGTCCAACTGCCTGTTTAGTCCGATCCTACCTGGACCAGGCCTAAACGGCAGTCGGACATTCCTCAAGGGTTTCCAGATTGGAGAGGGAGCAGGCTGGGCTGAAGGACACCCTCTCCCCACCCATGTACAAATTCCGTGCACTGGACTTCTAGTGTGTATGTATGTATGGATACACACACACACACACACACACACACACACACACACACACACACATATAATCTCAAACCCATAGATTTTAGAAAATTCCTGCCTGAGCAATTCTTAATTAACATCTTAAAACTCCATCAGTCTTCTCTATACTAATAAAAGGATCATATGCTAATTAGACCAGGAGACCTTCTAGCGGGGAAGGCAGTTGGGGGCAAGCAGGCTAGAAGGGGAGGCAGTTGGGGGTGAGCAGGCTGGCAGTAGGGTGTGATCGGGGTAGGGGGAAGTTGGGGGTGAGAAGGCTGGCATGCAGAGTGGTTAGGGGTGATTGGACAAACAGGCAGGTGATCAGTTAGGAAACAGTGGTCCTGGATTGCAAGAGGGATGCCCGACTGTCATACACTCAGCCACTAGTAATTGTAATAAAAAAGTGTTTCACATAAAGTTGAAAATGATTACAGTTTATTTTATGTCAGAATTTAAAAGCAAATGGCTTCTAATTTTGACAAAACTGCTTGTCTAGAATTTTTTGATTGAATGGATGATGAAACAGATTTCTGGAGCTTCCTGTTAGAAAAGCCACATGCCTCAAAGGTAAGATTGAGTTATCCAAATCTCTCAGGCTTATTTTCCATTCACTTATAGATGCCTGGATTTCTAAATTGTTTATACACTTTTTAAAGGTCAGTCCTTTCTGTTGGTGTTGCATGTTCTGTCCTTGAAATTTGCTTTTATTTTTCCCTTTTTTATTTACATTATTTTTTATCTTTTTATAACTGGCTTGCTGACAGTGGTGCTCCCTGTTTCTGCAAAGGAGAATATCATTTTTGAGTAATTGTTTGGGAAGCTTTTATCTGACTTCACTCATTTAAAATAAGCACGAATGAGAATTTCGTGGTGCATGAGTCACAGAGAGGAGGCCCTTCATATGAGCTACTGATGCAAAACTATTGCCTCAGTGCCAACATGCAGCAAACCCAAAGGAGATAAGCAGCCTTATTGCTAAGTGGAAAAGAAAGAACTTCTTTTCAAGAGGCTGCATTTTATGATACTAACCCAATTCAAGGGGCATCTGTCATAAGAACAATAGTCATTCTGAGAGAGAGAGAGACTAGGAGCAGAGAAAGGTTGGGGATAGAGAGAGGAATTGTAGAAATAAAAACAAAATTTCTTGGCAGAGTATATTAGTATAAGTTATAGAAAGTCTAGAAATATTAATAATTTATTACTGGAGGTCATGTATAGCAAGAACATTAATTAAATAATATTAAATACAAAAGAAATATGTATTGAAGAACACTGGATTTGAATGTAAATACTGATTTAAACCTGAACCCTGGGATGATGACATCTGCACACAGGCTCACCTTGGAGGCAGCTCTCTCAGATGCGGGGAGCGGTATGAGCACAAATTTCAGGATGGGAGATCAGCAGATGTTGTTCAGATGATTGAGAAGATTAATTTGAGGAAGTATTTGTTGCTCAGGCAGGTATTCTTTACAATTGCACTTACATCACTAAACAACAATGATAAGACTGCCCCTTTGGGTCAATGGAATCATGCCCCTCCATGGGAAAGCTGTGGCTTCACTGTTGGGTGGGGTCCCTGGCTCTTATGGTGCTTTACTAGTATATATGAAACATGTTTCAGGCTATATACAGGATATGTCATGTCCCCAGGAAGAAAAGTTAAAGATTTTTTAGAGTGTCCAGTTTGCAAGAAACTACCATTGGTAGCTTTCCATGAATATGATGTCATATAAGTTTTTACAAAATTATAATGGGTGCCCTAGATCCTGATATTTCTATCAATGTAAAATCTTCTATCTATACAGCCCAAGTAATTTTGAATACATTCTCTGCATTATTGAATAAAACAAAGTTCCTATTCTAGAGGCACTCAGGAAGATGCTGATATTTGGGACATAACTATGAAATGGAAAAGGAGAGGAGGAGTATCTATCTAATTCAAAACACATGATTACACTCTGCTGAATATTTCAATATTTCTCTCTTTCTCTCCTTGTGAACACAACAATGTCCCCCAGGGCTTCTGCAAGGTCTCCACTGTAACAAACACATAATCTCAGAACAGTGGTGCTCTTAGGCATTTCACCCAGACTTACATATTTTGCAGGCACTGGGCAAAATTTTTGTTCATTGACCCATAGAACTTCTGTTTTTATCTGCTTCTTTAATTTTTTAAAAAAATTATCTCATTGCTGAACATAAGTGAATTAAAAACAATTTCAACTCCCAAGGATCCTGTGAAAATGAAATTGCAGGTCACATTGAAACACTTTGGAGGCAGATATGGGCAGGGGAATCCAACTGAATAAAGAATTGGGGCTGATCTGTTGGGTCTCTTCAACATTGAAATGGAGCATTTGTACTGTAAATGATCAAATAAGGGGCATATGTAATACTGGCAACAATAAAAAGAATCTAGTACAGTGTCTGGCACAAAACCAATATTCAATCCTTTTAACTCACTGTTTTCTTTATCTCGCCTGTATAGTTTTCTTCTCTCCAGATACCTTAACAGATAAACAGCTTCACAGATAAGAAAAAGCTAAAGGAGTTCATCAACTCCAAACCAGTATTATATGAAATGCTGAAAGGTACTCTTTTAAAAGAGGAAGAAGAAAAGGTAAAAGACAAAAAAATTTTGAACAACAAATACATAGCTATCAACAAGTGAATCTAAAAATTAAGTGAATTAAAAATTTGATCAACAGAATAAACTGGTGAATATAATAGAATCAGGAGCACAGAAAGGGAGTGGACTGATAATTCTCATGGGAAAAGGGGTGAGAGGGGTACAGGGAAAGACTGGACAAAAATCATACACCTATGGATGAGGTCAACGGGAGGGAGGTAAGGGTCGAGGGAAGGGTGGGAGCCGGGTGGAGGGGAGCTATGGAGGGGAAAAAAGAAAAACATGTAATAATCTGAATAATAAAGATTTAATTAAAAAAGTATTGCTTTTAACATAGATGCTAGATAAGGAAATAAATTGTAATCTTATCTTCAAAAACAGAACAAAATATAAAAATAGGATTTCAATAGGAAATGTTTTCCTTACATTTATTCAAAAGCTTCTTATTTAATGTTAAATGTCCCTTTAGGAGATTAAAAAATATCTTCCTGTTTAAAAAAATATCTTCACTATGGAAAATATTTTTCAAACTTGGCACTTACTGTTTCTTCACCATTGAAAAACCTACTGTGTTTCACCAATTATACCTGGTTATCAAAATTTCTTGGAAAATACTAATGTAATGTCTGCTATTTCAACTATACCATATTGATGTAGTTATTGTCTTTTTTGTACACTTACATTGTATTAAAAATATTTCTACAATAAAGTCATTGCATATAAATATTTTATTGATTATTTTCATTGGATATGGATTTCTGTAAGTAGATTTACTGATTCTACTTAATATCTAAACATTTTAATATGTATAAAACTTTTGATACATTATACTAAATTGTTTTTTATGAAATAGTGTACCCAGTTTTTATTCACACCAATAATTTCTAAAAGAGGCTAAATTACCAAACTCTTTCAGTATTGAATATTATAATGTTCATGCTTTATTAACTTGATATGTTCAAATATATTTTATTTTTTTTACTAGCTATGTACTAATGAATTGGACTGTTTTTGTGGTTATTATAATTTTCACTTTCTTTTCTATAATATATATTCATTTTACTTTGCTCATTTTATGTTGTAGTTTTATGTTGTGGTACCTAGAAATCTCTAGAATAACAAAGATGTGTCTTATGTTCATATTTATTACAGAGATGACTCCATAGTTGTATTTTTTCTTTTTAATTTTGTTACCACATAGGTGTTTCAAATATAAATTTCTTATTCTCTGGGACATATTACTCGTTTTCTCACTTAGAGAATGTTTTCTCATTCAAGAAATCAAATAATTATTTTACTCTGTTCACTTAGCTTGTATAATTTATTTTTTACACATGTTTTTATAATTTAAAATTTCCTTGGGTTTTTATAAGAGGTAAAGATCTATTTTAAAAATACAAAAAAAATACAACAAATACTGCCACATATATTTGATGTCTCAGTCAAGTGAAAGGGTTAGCATTGTTCTTTAAAATTTTAACTCCTGTGTTATATTCCATGTTCTGGTTAGCTAATTCTAAACTCAGTTTCATAAATTGTTATTCATTGTAGGCCTGCACAACTATTTGAAAATCAACATGTTAGGTTGTTTCCTCAAGTTTCCAGGGCATTTACGAGGAAAGTACTTCTAAATGGAAATATACTAATTACAATTTGACTCGAAAGCACTTTGCTCCCTGGTCTCCTGAAGGCTGTTTCCTATAATCCAAAAATCTGCCCTCAGATGTGGCCTCTGAATAAAAGGTACTTTCTCAGCACAAGCTGTGTGGTCAATACGTAAATGGCATGAATCGATGTGCAGGACCTGAAAGGGATCTTAATTAAGAGGCCACTGCTAATACAAATTATTTTTCAGGTGTAGAGATAGGGCAAAGCAGGCTGGTGGACAGAGGTGAGTAGGACTCAGTGGGCAGTCACTCCATTCGGACCTGAGTTCCTCCAATCCTTCCTCGTGTGTGTTGCCAAACAGATATGAGAATCTAAAATGATCAGGATGAGCTCAGGCACTCACCTCTTCAATAAGTACTTGATATCGTCCCCATTTTTTTCTTTCTTTCTTTTTTTTTTTTTTTTACCCCTTCAAGCGTTGGTCAACGACTAGAATTCTCTCTCACTTTTTAAAAAAAATATATAGATATTTTTTAAAATTTTCTAATCTAGGAAAATAAAGAAGTTATAAAGTAAGCCTACAATATGATTTGCAAAATATTTTATTTCTGTTATTATTATGTGATAATGGTTTTCCTAATGAGCCAGACAAATGTATCATCAAGAAGATTTATCAATATTTGCTATTCATGGGAGATTTAAAGTTGTACCTGCACATCCAAGTGAGAATCATTCATGCATCTTAAGGGAAAGAAGATTTAAAATTTGACAAGGTATGAAAAAAAATTAAAAGGAATGAGGGTGGAATAGAGGGGAAACAGGAGAAATTAGGAGCGCAGAAGGGGAAATGAGAGAAGGAAAGGAAGTGAAGTGAGTGGGGACAGAAAGCCCTCTATCCTCTGGCAGTACATCCAGCCATTTCAAGTCTGTAAGTCCCCAAGTGGTTTACTGTGAGATGTGCTTTAAAGAGACACACGTCTGATGTCAGCAGTCTCCAGCACCTAGCTAATGGACCTTCAAAGATCAATATAAAAACTCACCCATCGTAATGTCTGAAAACTTATTCCTTCCTTTAATAGATTCTGCAAGTCAGAAGGACCAGATGATGTTAAATAATCCATTTCTAATCCTCAATCAGAAAAACAACAACAACAAAAACACAGATGCTATAGTGATAGAGGTAGTTCTCTTCTTCATGGCCCTTTAATTGTAGGGAAAGATGCTCTTTCTGAGAAAGCTGGTGAGAAATCAGCAGTGCAGCTCCAAGGTCACTATGTCCTGCTTTCTATCTTATTTCCATATCAGGGTTTTCACAAAGTCAGAGCTGTGTAGGGGTGAGACCTGGGACTTTTGCAGCCACTGTGAAGTGCCACTATTGTTTGGCCAAGGGAGTTTAGAACTCTCCAAATAGATCAAGGTGTTAGAATATTTTTTAAATATTAGTTTATAGCAAAGTCACAGTACCTTATAAGATATTAATAAGAATATAGTTCTGATCATTAATTAAATCTTATCACTTTTGAGGAGGGACAGCAGTAGAAATTTATGATTGGTTCCTGTGGTATTACACTGTATTAAATGTGTGCATTTAGGTACCTTATCAGGATTATTCCCAAAATGCCTACGTAGCCTTTATTGTAAAAATATTATAAGAACCTGATCTGTCTCCATGTCCATTCATAGACTGGTAAAGAGGGAATGGGTACATGACACCGTCTTTATATTTTACCTTCTCTTTTTCATTGAGGAACTAAATGAAAATGAAACTGAGGTTAGAAGTACATATTTTTCTGTTAATTCAAACATGGGCTAATGTTTACTTTTATTTGATAGCAAAATAGAGGGCTTCTGGGCATTCTCTCCATGTCTTTCTCATTCCATAGGGTGCTATTAGTTTACTTGCTGATCTCTACTTGAAAATCCATGTCTACATCAGAGCACATCTCCATGTAGACTTAGAATTGGAGGGTAAACTCTACCTGCATGGTATACCAAAAGGAGAAAGTTGTTTTCCTAATGAAAAACATATTATTTTTATACACATAGATGCTTATTAGCACCCAACTCTGCAAGACAGGCCACTGTTTGCAATTTATAAAATGACATAAATCCAAAACATGAAAATTCAGTCTAAAGCCATAGTCTGGACTTGACATGCATGTATGAATACTCACTTACCTGAAATCTATCAGCAGGAGGAATTGGTTGGCTATTTGAAAATGAAGATTTGGGACCAATTTGGTCAACTCCTGTCTCTTTATTTCTCCACTATTCCTTGCGTGAATATATAAATCGTGATATGTTAGGCTCAGAAGTGAGGCAGGAGGATGAGTTTGATAAATATGCTATGTCTCTGTGATAGTTCCCTATGCCATATTACTCCAATAAATCATAGGGATTGAAGGCTACAACATCTGAAAACCTCTTTGCTTCTCCCCAGCTCTTCTTCTTCAACTCAGCTGGTAATGACCTTAGAAGTTAATGGAGTGCCTTGACACAGCGTGGATATGCTCAGCACAGGCCTGGTGATGAATGCAGACACACCCCAAGAAAGATGCCTCCATCTCTTCCTCATTAACCCTCTGATCATAGACACCCCCAACCCAGAAGGAGGGGCCTGTAAAGAGCACAATGTTTTGAGGGTTAAACTGCTAAACGTGTCAACTGCTCTCTAATCACACTTCAGACTCATGTTCAGACTTTAAGTTTAGACTCATTATGGGTCAAAGCTAGAGGAGGAAGAGGATTTCAGTACATAGCATGCTTCCCATTGCCTTCAAAATTCCATTTGCAGAGCATCTGGAGAGAGGAAACATTTGCAGAAGAAAGAAATGTCTATTGGTCTTTAAGAACAAGTCATCTCCGTGAGTTAGGAGTTGGTAGGTTGACCCTCTTATATGAGGCATCCACTAGTCCTGGGTAGTTCAGGAGAACACAGAAAGATACAGAAATTTTTAGTCTTTGTCAAATCTACAACAGTTATGGAGCAAGATTAACTGCCAGAATGTGAGTCAGTCAGCCAAACGTACCTGATTAGAAAGGTTGTAGAGTCTAGAGTAGCTGAGGCCCTGGACAGTGAATCCTGAACTTTCTTCTCATTTTCAGTTCTGCCATAGACATGGAATGTGGATTTGGGCGAATAATTATTCTTCAGAACCCAGGAATTCTACCATGTAAAATGTGAATAATGGTAATAATTGCTATTAGCATGTTCCATAAAGAAAATGTATTTATAGTTATATTAATTCTGAATTAATAACTCTAATTTACATATGTATAAGCATAAATGCACATATTAGGTGGAGGTCTTCATAAGAAACATATAATTGAAATGCAAATTTCTAATACAGTTTTATAAATAATTTTTTAATGGTTGCCATAGGAAAAAAAATATATCTCCCTTATGAATTTTGTTACTGCCATAATTAAGGTGTGTGTACCCTTTGTGTTTATGTTGGATGATTCCCTTTCTTATGATTTTTGTTATTAAATATAAACTGTAATTTGGACTGGGTTAATTGGATGATGAGTTATTTCAGAGCACTTGAGTACTAAAAGTGCTATTCAGAGACCAGCTGTAGGGTTTAGGAAAAAACAGGGACTTAGTAGTAATTCTGCACAGATGTGTGTGAGTACTGCCTACAATTTAGCTCCCCTGTGGAGGAGGCCATTTGTTAGAAGAAGTAATGGGTACTTTTTCCAAAATTCAACTTTTTGAGGCATCCTGCCTGGGGTGACTTCTCTGTGGTTTTGTGTTTAATATGAAGGGAATTCTAGTTTGGGAGTCTGAACCTGTGTCCATTTCCGAAGAGCAGAGACACATATCAGGACTAGAGTTACTACCGATCAATGAATCAATAACCAATCAATTAACAAGTAAACACAAGAGAAACTTGTCATTAACTTCATTTACATAAAGCCATTGACTAGCTAGGTAACTTACTCACCCATGGCAGAAATAGATAAATAGAATCCATGCTAAAGTGGCTGTATTGTCCAGTGGCTTAACTCTTATGAAAACTCAGCTGAAAACCAAAGTAGGCAAGTTATGGAATTGGTCCTTATGAATCAAATATTTTTCTCTCAATTACAGCTTGATAAGCCATGGTCCACTCTGAATTCACAGATAAGAGGAAAAGGCATCATTGTGTACCTCTGTTCAATGACATGTATTTTGTAACTTTATTCTTCTTTCCATAAGAAGACCATATCCTGGGCAGAGTTCTCAGGGACAGAGACAAGCCCATTTTTAAGGAAACTGTCAGCATCTCTGGAAGATTAAAGCATTGTTCTCCAGTGACACACACACACAGTCACACACACCTCAGAGATTCAGAGATGCTCTCAGGATACCCCATGTCCTCCATGAGAGCCATGGCCTCTCATGCACTCATTTACTAAAGGGGTCAC
>PVJN01038174.1:0-20468 GCA_004026805.1 Lasiurus borealis
CTACTGTTATGAACTGTAATGTAAATATCTGATATGCAGGATGTATTTTCATTGTTACAAATTGAACATAATTAAAGCATAGTGATTAATCACAAAAACAATATGTAATTATATATTGTGAAATATTTCTAATTACAAATAAATGAAATTTTGTCTTGAATCGTGGTGTAGCATGGGTAACAGTCTTAATATAACAACAGTAAACTACATTGCTACATTTTGCTACACTGAGGAGTGGTCTGTTGGTTCCTAAGATCATGGCAAATAAGTGTTTTCCAGTAGTCTTAGGTGACCCCTGTGAAAGGGTCGTTCGACCCGCTGCACTAGAGGAAGCCAGCCAGGCATCCACCGCCTGTCCTCTCCATGCACATATCTCCGTACCTCAGCTTTTTGCAGCTCCTCTGAGTCTCCGTGAGCCCCTCTCTTTCCTTCTAGTTGTAGAATTTCCACTCGGCCAGCTTTCCTGTGGTTCTGGATGATGTCCATTCTGTCTTTTAGCTGTAGTTTTGAAATTATTGTGCGAGGCAGCAGTTTAGGTATTCACCTATGCCGCCATCTTGCTTTCTCTCCAGACCTCGTTTATTTTGAAACACTTAATATGTCGCTGGCAAGAAGAAAAGAAGGGTAAAAAGATGGCAGGTCCTTCTGTGTGACGTTGGTCGTAAATAGTGGGTCCAGGACAAGCATTGGCACCTTAATGCATTGTGTCAGCAAACATTGCAGCTGCTTCTCACTCTTCTCAGTTGATTCTGTTGTGTTCTTCCCAAGGATTTCTCTCATGGCTCTTTGTTCCTCTTCCATCTGTTCCCTGACTTGTTGCAGTTCCTTCAGTAGTTCAAGGTCAGTGCCATTCACCCAGGTGTATACCATGTTGATCCGCATGGCTGTCTGCCCAGTTTCAATCTTTATCCCTTAAGTTTCTGACAGGCTGTAGTTGAGGAGGTTGCTGTTTTGATTTCTGGGACTGAATGGCCTCTTTTCAGCCCAGTCTCTGAGAGACTATTCAGATTTTTTTTTTCCCTTTGTAATACTCAAGTTGTAGTCTGGGGTTGGCTGTATTGGTTGCCTGGAGACTGCAGAGAGGGGCTATCTCTTCAGGAGAAAATGGCTGCTTAGGTCAGGAGTGTCAGGTATGTCTCAGTTCCAGATTCCCGGCCACCTCTCCCTGACCTGCTCCTCTCCACAGCCTCTCCACAGACACCACAAGTCTGCATCTCCACTTGCATCTCAGCCACAAATATTTGTATTTGAAAGGTCCTATGAACTGGGTTTAGGGAATAAAAACAAAGGCCAAAAAGAGGGGAAAGAGTTGTGCCACTGTGAGCCCCTCTCTCCTCAGCATGACACTGCCTGGGCAGTTGTTCAGGCTTCCCTCTCCAGGCACAGCCTCTCGTGGTTGTTGTCTTAGATCTAGAATCCCCTGTCGCCAGCAGCCCTGTGGACTTCCTTTCCACAGACAGACACTACGCCTGTGCCAAGGGATGCAGCCTTGGTGCTGTGCAGCTTCCTTTGACCCTCTGGGCTTGGAGGTCTCATAATTCTCTCCAGCCCAGATTCCTGATTTTACCATTCTCCAGGCGTCCTCTGCCCTTTCCAGCCAAGAATTGTCTCACCAGTTTTGTCTACTTCACCAATTCTAGGTGGATGTTATTCGATTTAGTTGCTCCTTCTATCTGCTCCAGGATAAGGCTCGGGACATGTCTGCCTTGTCTGCCACCATTTTGTCTCTCTCTCTGATTTTTTATTTAAATATTAAAAGTGATAGAACACTAATTTAAAAGATCCTTAACTTGATTATCTAAAGTTGTATAGATCAGCAATTACATAAGTCAAATGTATTTTAAAGATTAAATTATAAACTTTACTGCATCCATTTTCAACACCCTACCTTCTCTAAATATTTGAAGGTAAAGAATTTTCTAAGGTTATTTTTTCTCTCTCTAAGCCTGTTCTAATAGAGATGTTATGGAATTCCAGAAACTGTAACACATGAACATAATTATTGAAGACTAAAGGCCCAATGCACGAAATCCGTGCAGGAGTAGGTCTTCTCTCAGCTGCAGCACCAGCTTCCCTCGGGCACCCGGGACCTGAGCTTCCCTCTGGCTGCCAGCAGGCACCCAGGACCCAGGGTTTCCCTCACAGCCCTGGCTTCATCTGGAAGGAGATCCAGTCTAATTAGCATATTATGCTTTTATTATTATAGAATTTTAAAAAGATAAACAGAAATTGATTTGTCTGGTTTAGTGGCATTGGGAGTAGTAGTCAGCTTAATTGTCACTTCCTTGATGATTACCTTTCTTTCCTCTCTGACAGCTTTTCAGATTTTAGCATTCTGTAGTTTAAAGTATGAATTTCTTTTTATCTTTGAGGCTCATCAATTTGTGAATTGGTGTCATTTATCAAGTTCTTATTCATCATCTCCTTTAATATTGCTCCACTCCTTCCCCTTTTAATTCCTATTACATACTAGTACTAGAGGCCTGCTGCATGAAATTCATGCATGGATGGGGTCCCTAGGCCTGGTCTGTGATCAGGGCCTATCAGGGCCATCTCGACCAGTCGCAATCAGGGCTGGGTTGGTTGGGGTCTGCCAGCTGCTGTCCAGGGCCTGCCAGATGGGGTCTGCCAGATGGGATGGGAGGGATGGGGAGAGGGACTGCAGGAGGTTGCCAGCCAGGGGCAGGGACTGGGGGAGGTTGGCTGTGGGAGTGCACTGACCACCAGGGGAAGCTCCTGCATTGAGCATCTGCCCTCTGGTGGTCAGTGCGTGTCATAATGACTGGTCGACCCATTGTTCCAGTCATTTGGTTATAATGGTCACTTAGGCTTTTATATATAGAGATGTGTTAGATCATCTCACAATACTCTCTATTCATTTTGAGCTCTTACTTTTACTGTAACTTTGGGCTGCAATTTAGTAATTCATCATCTGTCTTCCATGTCAGTATTTATTCCTTCCTTTAATCCTGATAAATTTAGCCATTGAGAATTTTTTTTTTGTAGTATTTACTCAGTTTTGTTTGACTTTTTTCAGATTACAAAATATACATAGACAAAAGTACATAAAAATGTATGTGAAACATTTAATATACTTACTATAGAGAGAATACTATGTGATTATTCACATCAATGAAAGGACACTATTTCCTTTTTCCTTAGAATTTTTATTAAGCATATCAATGATCAAATACTAACCATGTTAAATATTTATAACTTTTATTAATTGTATAAAATGTGTATAAATTTACAATTTTTATAACCACAATTCTCACATTTATTTTAATATTAGTTACACAGCTAAATGGATTCAATGTTCACTTCTAGTTTTTATGCAAAAGATACGTCTTTCCAACACCTAACTTTTGTAATGACCCATCAGATAAGCTTTGGCTCCCTGGAAGAGCTAAAATTCTCAGACATGGTTTTGAAAAATGTCCCTTTGATGGAAGGTCTATTCTTTTTCATGTGTTTTATTTGGGGTTACATGTTTTATAAAATATAGAGTAACCTTTTGTTTCTCATTTTCCTCTGGCTTTCGTGCACTTTCTAAAGAAAGAAGGGGACACTATAATTTTTATTCCAATAGTTCTTATTTAAAGGTTTTTTTCTATTGATTTTAGAAATAGAGGGGGCAAAGAGAGGCAGACATCGATTTGTTGTTCCACCTATTTATGCATTCATTGGTTGATTCTTGTATGAGCTCTGACCAGGTATGGAACCTGCAACCTTGGCCTATTAGGACAACACTCTAACCAACTGAGCTGCCTGGCCACGGCCTATTTTTTAATATTTTAAATAGGCTTTACATATCACCTGAACTCATATATCTTTTTTTTTCTTCTTCTTTTTTTTTTTTTTTACTAATCATTGTTTTAGAAAAATTATTAGAAGTAGAATAGTTGGGTTAAAAAGACATGCAAATTTTAGGAATTTTGATATGTATTATTTATCTTCCAGAATGATTTTATCTACACTCCCATTAGCAGTATATAGGAAGGTCAACTTACCTTCAAGTTTGACAATTCCAAATGTTATCATGTTAAAATTTTTGATAGCTTGTATTTTAGATTTATTTGATGACAAGAGAGATTAAACATTTTTTTCATATTATTTTCCTTTTTAAAATAATTGTCTTTTCTTTTTCTATTGGTGTAAAAACTAAATTTTTAGACTTCCAAAATATTAAAAATAGCACACATTTGTATTATAGCATTGATTATAAATGTTCCCAAGTTTTTTCTTTCAGTATTATTTGATATTTATGACATAAGTTGCAAATTTTTATTTATACTTAATATTGAGGAATTAAGTTAGTTGTTTTCTTATAAAGTCAGATTTACACCTTTTTTCCTTTTGATATTCATTAAATAGCTCTAATTCTTATAAAATTTTCATATTTTAAGCATATTTAAGCATATATACATATACATGTTCATATATAAATAATCATATATTATATAGTCTTGTGTCTCATTCTATTCTATTTGTTTGATTTGTGTAGTAAGTATTGAATCTTTGCCACACTTTTCAATTCATTGTAGTTTTGTGATAAAAACTGATAAGGCATGGTCTTTTCATACTACTGTTATGTTTGTTAAAATATATTTATTCTTCTAGACCAGAAAATCAGCAAACTATGACTGTGGCCTGCCTACAGCCAAGTTTTTCCCCAGCCAATGGGTAAATAATGGTTTTTACATCTTTAAAAGTTTATAAAAAAGAAAGAGAGAGTCAGAGAGAGAGAGGAAGGGAGGGAAAGAGAGAAAGGGTGAAGGAGAAAAGGGATAGAAAGGAAATAGGTCAGGGAAATGGAAGGGGAGGAAAAAGGGGAGGGAGAAAGGAAGAAAAGAAAAAATGTGACACATCATATGTATCCTAAAATATTTATAATCTAACCTTCTACTGAAAAAGTTTGCCAAACTTTGTTCTAGATGAACTTCAGAATCACTTCAAGCTCATAAAACTTCCACACTTGTTTTGAATTGAATTAAATTAGGGAAAATTTTATTTTTCCCATCCTGTGAACACAATATATCATTTTATTTAAAAAAAATACATAGTGTATATGTGTGTGTGTGTGTATATATATATATATTTTTTTTTAAACTCTTCTATTATTTTTTATTATAATTGGGCTCCCCCAATAGGATAGAATTGAAATTTATTAGCATGGCATACATAGATCCTCAGTTATTCTAACACTGTCCTCAAATTAACTGATTCATACTTACCATATAAGTATCATATTTTCAGTTCTGAATACCTTTGCCTGTGTTATTCTTTCTGTCCAGGCTGTTCTCATATTTGTCTTCCTCCTTCACTTATCTGCTTAATAAACTGCTTTCTACTGAAGATTTGACTCAAATTTTATGAAGCTTTTCTGACTCACATCTGTCACAACACACCCCTTTTAATATACTTTCTGGTTCTTTGTCAAAATTCTTAATCATATCTTTTATCTTCTTGAATATTTGCTATTTTAAGCTATCCTATGTAAGAAAAGAGTAATATGGAAATTGGCCGTGCCTCTGTACACCGGCCAGCCACACCCACCAGCCAATCAGAGCAACTATGCAAATTAACCCAACCAAGATGGCTACGGCCACAGAGAGAGCAGGAAGGAGGCTTGGGTTGACCCTGGTGATAGAGGAAGCCAAGCTTTCCACATACCCTGGCGGTCCTAGGCTTCTGCTTAAGGCAACAAAGTTTCAGTGGCTGTGGGAGCAGAAGGCTTGGTTCTGCTCTAACAAAGTTTCAATTGTAGAAGATAAATAAATCCCAGATACCAGAGCCTCCACTTGGGTTGCCGTGGGGCGGGCTGGCCTGCAAACTACCACACACCTTTCACCCAGGCCACCCTACACCCCAAGAGAATACCCACCCTGATCCAGGACACCCTTCATGGCAAACCAGCTGGCCCCCAACTGTGCACCAGGCCTCTATCCTATCTAATAAGAGTAATATGCAGATTGACCATCACTCCAACATATAAGATTGCTGCCCCCATGTGGACACAAGATGGCCACCACAAGATTGTCAGTAGGGGAGGGCAGTTGGCAGTGACCAGGCCTGCAAGGGAGAGCAGTTTTGGTTAATCAGGCCAGCAGGGAAGGGTAGTTGGAAGGGACCAGGCCTGCAAGGGAAGGTAGTTGGGAGAGATCAAGCCTGCAGGGGAGGGCAGTTAGGGGTGACTGGGCCTGCAGGGAGGGGCAGTTGGAGGGGACCCAGACCTGCAGTGGCGGGCAGTTAGGGGTGACCAGGCCTGCAAGGGAGGGCAGTTGGTGCAAACAGCCTAGCAGGGGAGCAGTTAGGCATCAATCAGGCTGGCAGAGAAGTGGTTAGATGGTGATCAGGATGGCAGGCAGAAATGTTTAGGGCAATCAAGAAGGCAGGCAGGTAAGGAGTTGGGAGCCAGCAGTCCTGGATTGTGAGAGGGATGTCTGACTGCCTGTTTAGGCCCGATCCTATCTGGTGGATTGTAGGTTGCCAGCCCTACCGGGATCGGGCCTAAATGGGCAGTCGGACATCCCTTACGGGGTCTCAGATTGGAGAGGGAGAAGGCTGGGTTGAAGGACACTCCCTTCCTCCCATTCATGAATTTCATGCACTGGGCCTCTAGTCCTATATAATAAAAGGCTAAACAGCAAAATGACTGGTTGCTGTGATGTACACTGACTATCAGGGGACAAACACTCAATGCAGCAGCTGTCCTCTGGTGGTCAGTGTGCTCCCACAGGGGTAGTACCACTCAGCCAGAAGCTAGGCTCATGGATGGTGAGCACAGCGGCAGTGGTGGGAGCCTCTCTCACCTCCGTGGCAATGCTAAGGATGTCTGACTGCCAGGTTAGACCCGCTCCTTGGAAGAGGGCCTTAGTTGTCAGTCACACATCCCCTGAGTACTCCTAGACTGCGAGAGGGCACAAGCCAGGCTGAGGGACCTCCCTACCCCGAGTGCACGAATTTTTATGTACTGGTCCTCTAGTATATTTACTAATTTGACTATATGTATCCCTTATGTCTGTTTATATTTTCTGATGTTTCTTTCATGTAACCTTATCTCTTTGTATGTCTGATTACTTTTTATTATGTTGGACTTTATATATTTTATTTTACTTAATGTTTTAAAAGTATATTTTTATTGATTTCAGAGAGTAAAGGAGAAAGAGAGAGAGAGAGTAATATCGATGAGAGAGAATCATTGATCAGCTGCCTCCTGCATGCCCCTGCTGGGGATTGAGCCTGCAACTTGGGCATGTGCCCTGATCAGAACTAAATCTGGGACCCTTCAGTCTGCAGGCTGATGCTCTATCAACTGAGCCAAACCAGCGAGGGCTGTACTTTATATTTGAATAATTATTTCTAGAAATAATTTGAGGCCTAAAATAGTATTCTATTTCTCTAGAGAAGTTTTAATTCTGCAAGATAATTAAATCCCTAATGCCCTAAGAGGGTTACCACTTAAAATACAGGACACTCAATTAAATTTGAGTTTCAGATTAGCAATGACTATAGTATAAGTACATCTTAAATATTGCATGGGACATACTTATGCTAAAAATTATATTGTTTACCCAAAATTCAATTTTTACTGGGTGTTCTATAGTTTTCTTTGTTAATCTAGTAACCCAACCCCTAAGGTGTTTATTGTATGTAAAGATGAGCTTATTTCCTGTGCATCTAGAATGGTACTAGTATAGGAGAAGTGAGAAAATAGTCACCCAAATAGTTTTGTTTGTTCTGCAGTTTAAATGAGTAGACCTGATTGAGAAAGGTTGCTTTAGGAAGTGCTTCTGCAAGCTGCTTGGGAGGATTAGTAATACAGTATCAATTTAATACAATTTCAGGGCTTGAAATGATTTGAAGCAAGGCTGCCATCCCTGTGAGAGCTGTTCTACTTTTGTCAAAGGCTCTCGTCAGGCTTTCATTTGTCTCTTTCTTAATTGGCAGGTAGATGCCCTCAGGGAAAATATGGCCTAAATGCTTGGTCTCATATCTTTAAATTTCGGTATAGATCTTGGTCTTGTAATTTTTCACTATCCTGCTAGCTCTCTGATGCATTCAAGCAGATTTAAAATATGTTCAGCTTTGACATGCTCTCCCTCCCAGGAGCATGCCCGTGGCATATCCCTCCTCCCTCTTCTTCCCAACAGGAGTGCATCTCCTAAACTCCAAGGGACCCCACAAGATTTTCAACCAGAACAGCAATGGGCAGTCGCAGTTCGTCTGGGCCAGTGGTCAGCAAACTCCTTAGTCAACAGAGCCAAATATCAACAGTACAATGATTGAAATTTCTTTTGACAGCCCAGTTTTTTAAACTTAAACTTCTAATGTCACTTCTTCAAAATATACTTGCCCAGGCCATGGTATTTTGTGGAAGAGCCACACTCAAGGGGCCAAAGAGCAAGCAGCATGTGGCTCACCAGCCGCAGTTTGCTGACCATAGGTCTGGGCAAACTCCTTGAACCTATCTCTAAGGACCCCTTTTCTCTGACTTCTTAGTGAGCCAAAGCAGCCCAGCCTGGGCTCATTTCTTTTTTAAAATATTTCAGAGAGGGAGAAGAAGAGGGATAGGGAAATAGAGAAAAATCAACAATGAGAGAGAATCACGGATTGGCTGCCTCCTACACGCCCCACACTGGGGATTGAGCCTGCAACCTGGGTGTATGCCCTGACCAGGAATCGAACTGTGACCTCCTAGTTCATAGGTTGACGCTCAACCACTGACCAATGCTGGCCTTGGCTCATTTTAACACCTCATCGCTTTCCTGTTATCCTAGGCCCTTTTTATTTCATTGTCTCTAGCTTTAATAAAAGTTCTCTTAAAAAAAAAAACAGGAAAGGAGAAAAGAAAAAAATTGTCCAGCTTCCCAGTTGCCTTCAGCAGGAGGGCTGGCCTAAATTACTTAATCTGCCATCACTGGAAGCAATGTGTAATTTTAAAACAGCAGGAGCAGCTCAGGGGAAGTGTCGTAGTTGAACTCGACATCAGAATCTATTTGAATGGCACAACATATTCCTTTAGGAAGAAAAGAGCATATATTTTATATCTAATTCCTTAAGATATATACAATCTGAAGAAAAATATTAATATACTTAGGGGATTTTTACATATTTTAAGAATAACAATCATGAAAAACTATTAATTACTTTAGTGTCTTGAGTATTATGATTTAATTACTTGATAGAATCAGAAATGAGATGAATTTTGAAATGGTTATTATTGAAACCAAAAGTTTGGTTGCTGTTTTCTGACTCACCTAAGGATTAAGACATTTTAAAAGTATGCTAAAAGTAACTGTAAAGTAAACAGATGAATTTGAGAATTGGTGTCTTTGTTGTATTTTATGCCTGGCATTTCATCTAAATCTAATAACCATTTAAGAAACACACCACCATCCACATTCTGTTATACATTAATGCATGTCAGAATCCATCTCTATGTGATTTTTTCTAAAGTTTGCATTTACTCTAGCTTTCATAGTTTAGTTTATGTTCTTAATTTCTATCCTTAAGTAATGTAATTGTAGTACACAACTCATTTACAAACCTGCAACGTTTAAGCTGTACTATTTTTTTCTCCATAGAGAACATTTAGTGTATGTTTTGATGATCAAATCTTTAAGTGGTGTAGTTATAAAAAACTGTTAAACTTATTTTAATGTTAAATTTCAATAAAAACTATTCTAAGCATGTCTTAAGTTTGTATTTCTGAAAATTTTTTTGAAGAGTTCTGAAGTTGCAACTGACCTGGAAAGCCGAAGTCACAAGGTTCGGTATTCACCTTCAGTGGAAAATGGATCAATTATATTTTCTTGTACTGGTACAGTATATTTGCTAATTGACTTGATTTAAGTTTTTTATAAAATATGAAGTATAAGTTTGAATAATTTGGTAGTTCATTAACCAAATAATAAGCTTAAGGTGTTATCTTTTGGGAGAGATCAATGTATAAAACTTGGTTACTGCTGCAAAAGCAGCACATCTAGCCAATTACAAAATATATCTCTTTTTAAGATTATAATGGTTGAACTAAAGCTGAATCAGTGGAGTCTGGTAGAGGATGGTAAAAACTATTTGCTTTGGGACTAAGATGAAAATAGAACAAAGCCACCTCCCCAATAATCAATACTTGTATTAAAGTACAGTGGTACCTCGCGATACGAGTGCCCTAACGTGAGATTTTTGATACGAGCCGTTGAGCAAGCGATTTTTGCTTTAAAATACGAGCAACATTTGAGATAGGAGTAATCGCGTGGATCGGCCGGCTGCACATGACCCACCAGTTTACCGAGACTCAAGTGTCTCAGTTTCCCACGCCTCATGGTTACGGAACTAAACTCGTATCTCGAGGTACCACTGTATTATCCATATTAACAAAGAAGCCAACATCACAATATTGGTCAAAATCCATACACACACAAAAAAATATAAAGAGTATTTTTCATGATTTTGTACAAGATTTTGCTGAATATGAGATAAACAAACAATAACTAAAAGAATCAAATGGAGACATACAAATGTTTCTTAAATCATAATATCATACAACTGTGAGTCATGAGCAAAGTACTAAAGGAATTAGAAAAAGATGAGAAGGCTGGGACATGGAAAGTAGGTAATTCTATTTGTGCATGGGAAACATTTTACACTAATAAGAGAAAGATGCAACTTGTCCGTATCTCCACAACCACCACCAGCCAATCGGGTGAGTACGCAAATTAACCTGACAAAGATGGGTTAATTTGCATACGCAATTCTGATGAAGGGCATGTACCTAGGTTACAGGCTCCTCCCTGACTGGGGCCCAGGTCAGGGCTCATGCAGGAGGCAACCAATCAGTGTCCTTCTCACATTGATGCTTCTCTCTGTCCGCCTCTCTCTCTTCCACACTCTCTAAAACTCATATCCTCAGTTGAGGATTTAAAAAAAAAAAAGAGAAATGTTATATCCTATGAAAGAGACATCTTGAAAATGCCTAAAGAAATGTGTCATTTTTTCACAGTGAAGGGGCTGGAGTCCGTGTTGATAAAAACACCTTGGCGGCTTCAGTGGCTGGCAGTGGCTGCACCAGTGGGATAATGGGGCTGGTGCCTTCCCCTGATCAGCCCAGTTGCCTCCTGCAGCAGGAGGCCAGATTGCAGCTTAGGCCCACTCCCCACGGGGATCAGGCCTAAGCTATCAATAGGACATCTCAGTCTGTGAGAGGGAGCAGGCTGGGTTGAGGGATAGTGCACAAATTTGGTGCACCAGGCCTCTAGTAAGAATGATAAGAAGAGGTAGAGGTGATTTTATTAGGATTACAAATAGACCTGTGCTCTAGCAGGTTTGGAAGACAGGTGCTTTCAAAAGCTCCTAGAAATAGACCTCCAGGTTGAAACTAATCAGTACCACCTTAAATTCCTCTAGCGAGAAAATATTTTTAATACCTACTATCTGTGCCTTGACCACTTTATATATATTATCTAACTTTTAATCCTTTCAACAAATCTATTGAACTATTATTCCAATCTTACAGATGAGGCAATTTAGTTTCAGAGAGGTTAGTTATATAAATTGACCAAGTTCCTCAATTAGCATAATTAATTTCCTTAGATATCTCTTAAAAAATTAATTTTACCATCTTTTAAAGAGATAATTAGATTAAGTTTTTATTTTGAACCTTTCTTATAGGGCTGATACTATTTCAGAGATCTTAGGAACCTGCTTACTGTGTATTAATTTATAGACCGCAATAGTTGTGTTCTGGTATACAGGTTTCTTCAATAAATAATAGGCTTGCTTAAAACTACTTTTCTTGATTTCCAGCTTTTAAAATCATTATAGGAACATAGGCAGAAAAAAGGGGGAGACATCTGTAGTACTCTCAACAATAAAATCTTTTATAAATATCATTATAACTTGGAAAGTTAACTTTGAAGTAAAATTAGGCATTATCCTCATTGTGCCTTAGTCTGAAAAAGATTTTTTCCCCCTTTAAATATTTAGAGTAAGTCATCCTTTTATACAGAGCACTTCAGAGAACCACCTAAATTGTTTTATTAAGAATTTTGTTATAGTGATTTCTTCTTCTTATGGTTTAGGGCCTGGACATTTATAGGTATGTTATACCTACAGCTATTTTTGTTGATTTTACTAGGGTGATTTTTATTACATTTTTTATTTTTAATGATGAAGTGACATTCACCTTTCCTAGGAGTTGCATTTTTATTGATGGATGCTAAAGAATGCTTTATGTCAGCTGAAGAAATATTTCTAGCCAATATTGAGAAGTTTATTAACATGCACCAAAATAGTTTTTTGGTTCTGTCTGCTGCCCTACATGGACTCGAGGAATGGAAACTGATGTTCAAGATTCAGCAGAGGTATGGAAGAGCACTAAATTTATTTTTGTTAAATTATATTGTGTTTACTTCAGTTCTTAATTCTTTTAGGCAGATGAGTTATGTTTTCCCCAAATATAAACTTTATAATGCTAACCTGTCATATTTGATAAAATGCAGGCCAGATGGCTATTCTATGCATCAAGTGGTAAGTTTCAAAGTTCATGCTGATTTCTGGGATTCTTCTGCAAGATCAAACCAAAAGTAAACACTTTTTATTCATTCAAGTTCTGACTACAAAGCCATATTAGTCCCTCTGTGAAATAAGACAGGGCCTGAATGAGTAAACAAAAGAGAAGCAGTAAGAAGCTTGTCTCTTTTTTCTACTTAACACCTTGCTGACCGGTAATGAGATAACTTGTGTTTCCATGACTGGACATTGCTGACTGATCACAAGATAACTCATGTCTGCACTTACATTAATTTAAATAATTTTAAAACACTATCTATCTTGCTTTCAGATTTTAAAATTAATGTAAGTACAAACACAAGTTATCTCGTGACCAGTGAGAAGGTGTTAAGATGACAGATGTTATAAAAAGTCATGATTTGTTTAACTTATGAATTGTTTTTCAGATTCCTGGGTAGTAACTTACGGATACTTCCAGTACACAACACAGTAAATGCTACTGATCTTATGTGCACTATAGCTAAGGTGAGTTACCTAAGGAAAATGGCACATACGTACACACAAATACTTTGTTCTTGACTTCAGATGCATCCCCTCTTGAGCATACTCTGCTTTAGTTTCCCTAGGAGAAGCTGCTGTTTCAGCGTGCAACCCTTTCTCATGCCTGAACTCAGCCTCTCAAGTCTTTTCAGTTTATTTCTGGTAGCCAAGAATGACTCATTTTGGGCCAAAACAGTAATTGGCCATATTGGTTACTTAAATTTTCCATCAAATTCTAAAGTATAAATATTGGTTAGGCTGTAGTTATCAAGAGTGCAAATATATTTTTCATGCTTATCCTTTTGTGTGAAGAGTGCCCTCAACTCCTCCCGCAGTTAGGTGTTCCTTACCCTTACACTTGGAAGAGACCTCCATTCAAGCAATACAGTAGTCTACTTTTTGCCTTGCATGTTTGAAATTCTTTAAAGACAGAGACCAGGTATCTATTACTCTAATGAGTCATATGTTGTGTTGAGCACACAGAAAGTGATCAATACTTGAATAATATAAATAATGTTAAATATTTTTATCTTTTTCCAGATCACCTCCAAACCATACATAGATAGCATCTGCTACAGAATGATAACAACTAAAGCTTACATCATTGAGCAAAGTCCTGTTTGGAAAACACTTCAACAGATAAATCTCAGTGACTCATTTAACCTAAATTAGAGTATCAATTATAAATTTTCTTTTGGAAGATTATTAAAATAATTAGACTGGGTGAATTATAATGTTCAAATATATATTTACTTTAAAGACAGAAATTTTTAAAATAATAAAATATATACAATTAAAAGGTTTTATTTTCAGGAGTTCTGTTGAATAATTAATAATATTCTCACAAAAAATTGGAGTGATATTCAATTTATCACTAGGAGTTATAAAATGTAACACAAATTCAAACTGGAACATAAAGTGCATCAACATTTTTATAAACTCATTACAACAATCTGAATGAAGGCAATTCAACTACATTTTATAAACTTATAATACAAAATTATTAATTTGTATTGAATTTTAACAGTAGTATTTATTATATATGGACATTCTTTATCATGGATATTATCTTTTTGAAACCAAATGCTATTCATCCATAATGTGTCATTACAGAAACAGATGAGAAAAGCTACATTTATTATTCTATTGATGTTTTTTTTCTATTGGTGTTTTACAGAAAAATTTCTTTGAAGGTATTAAATCATAATGGAAAACAGTATTTTACTAATTTTTATTTAAGAAATGGAGCTTTCACTTTATCCCAGTATTTTCTTCAGAGGTAGACTTTGTTTTTATTTCAATGAGTTCTTCTACTCGAGCCAAAACACTTTCAATCAAATCAAATGTGAAAAGTGCTGAATGTAGGACCTACAAACCCCAAAAATTTTAGAGTCATTAAGTATGCATTTAAAACAAAACAGAGTAAAAAAAGAAAAGACTTTAAATGGATGTAGCTTGGAAAATTTTCAGGTCTACCTTAAGCTGCATTTCGGGAGGCATATTAGGCATTTCTTCTCCACCTACAGTTATAGAACAAAAATCTTTAGACCTCTGGACTTCTGTAAGAAAAGAAAAAATCATGTCATGTTTTTAATCTTAAAACAACTCTCAGATCTCGGTAAAAAGTTAATAAGCTACTTTCATCATTCCATTACTTTAAAATATGTCCTTTATTTATATAAATTAAGTCTTAGTGTTTAATGTCTCAAGGTATGCTTAAGTCAAGCAATTAGCAAATAAAAATATCAAAATTCTGTAACATATTTATTTAAGTGACTAGAATTATTTTGGCATGTATAGGATGAATGAAAACATAAATTTGGGGGTGGGGGGATGAGGAGATGGTGGAACAAACAATACCAAAAGAAATACAATGACATCCAAACAGAAATACCTGTAATACAGTTAGATTCTTAATTAGGACTTGAGATTTTAAAACCAGAATATGTTTCAGTTTGGTTTAAATCTTTGTTAATCCAATTTCAGTGTTAACTGGCTTATAGATCTGTTAAGAATAACTTTAATTATAAAAAAAAATGACTTAGCTGTCATGGTTCCTTGTTTGCTAAAAATCAGACAAGTACAAGATTAAAAAGTTCTTTATTTTGAATATAAATTGCAGTTTAAAAATTTGACTAATTGTTAGACCTAAGCGAAAATGAAATTGCACATTACCAACCTTGGCTATTTTCTTGGCTATTTTTAATTTCTGCTTCATAATGTGCTTTTGACATATTAAGTCCTGTATGGAGTGGCTTTAAGAAATTATTCTCAATCTTTCCAAGTTCTGTCCATAATCCAGTCTGTTCAGAGAATTAATGAAAGAATTAGATATTTGGTTCAACATTTACTGATTCATATTATTAAATACTAGAGGCCCAGTGCATGAAATTCAGGGGCTCAGCCTGGCCTGCACCTTCTTGGAATCCAGGACTGCTAGCACTTAACCGCTCACCTGCCTGCCTACCTGATCACCCTAACCACTCTGCTTACCTACCTAATTGCCCTAACCACCCACCTAATTGCCCCTAACTGTTCCCCTGCCTGCCTAACCACCTCTGCCTCAGCCCCCACCACCACAGCTTCATCCGGAAGGTCATTCAGCTGTTCGGTCTAACTCTGCCTGCCTGATCACTCCTAACTACTCGCCTGCCTGCCTGATTGCCCCTGATCACACCTAACTGCCTTGCCTGCCTGCTGGATTGCCCCTAACCACTCGCCTGCCTGCCTGATCACCCCTAACCACTCTCCCTGCCTGCCTGATCATCCCTAACTGCCTATGCCTTGGCTTCTGCCACTGCAGCTTGGTCTGGAATAACATCTGGAAGGTCGTTCGGCTGTCCGGTCTGATTAGCAAATTATGCTTTTATTATTATAGATGTGTTTGAGAATTGGAGAAACAAGAATTAATCACATGATTCTTGCCTTTCAAGATAGAGTTTTGTTTAATAACATATTAGATTTTATTCCAAGAGCATTCCCATAGTACTAAAGGTGGAGAATCATAAAGTTCATGGTATTATTACATTTCCAGGCACTCTTTACAAAGAAAAATGTCTTAGACAAAAAGGTAAAAAAAAAAAAAAGGAAACTTAGGAAGTTCTGGTCAAGATGGTAGCATAGATAAACACAGTACTTGAATCCTCACACAACTATATCAAAATTATAAGTGAATTACAGAACAACCATTCAGAACTGCCCGAGATCTAGCTGAATAGAAGTCCTATAACTAAGATTATAAAGAAGAAGCCACGTTAAGACTGGTAGGAGGGGTGGAGAATGGGAAGGGGCTGGTCTCACACCCATATCTAGCAGATAAAAATTGGGAGGGATATCTCAGCTGCAGAGGTGCTCCATGAGTATCAAGGAATCCCATACCTACACCAGGTCCCCTTCCCCTCCCCTAGCCCAAGGTTCTGGGGGAGGAGAAGTCTCCCTAACTTATGTTTATAAATACTAGCAGGGATTGTAGCTGAGTGAGATGGAAAGGCTGTTGGAGTCCTAGGTGTTTCTCTCAAAGGGCCTGTGCATGGACTTAATTTGGACTCAGTGGCTCTAAGTTCCAATACTGCTGTCCCAGCAGCTGGAAAGTGCCAGGGACATACAGGAGGAACTGAACTGTCTGGCATAAGGGCAAGACCTGGGGGGAGGACAGCATTCTTCCAGATAAAAGTGCTGGCAGAGGCCATTGTTTATTTTCTGGGCCCTTCCCCCACAGATCCAACAAGTAGGCACCATTAACCTGGCTCGCACTGTTTTCCCTACCCTGATGATTCCCTGAGACCCTGCTCCACTCAACTTGTGGGCCCACCCAAGCTGTTTCCAGTGGCTTTTCCATTATGGACAACCTGTCTTGATTCATTCTTTAGTTTCCTAAAATCTCTCAAGCATCATCTGCCCTCAGTATGCTCTATACCTCTTGTTAAGTGCTCCCAGGCCTGGCACTAGGGGCAGTGGGGCCTGGCACTAGTGGCCTTGGTTAGTAGCTTGGCTTCTCGTGGGCACCTCCATGCCCAACACAAAGGATCTGCAGATTCTCTGTAGCACATACTGGGTGGTCCCGAGCAGGACACAGGTGGTGGCTGACTTTGGTTTGTACCTCCCAGGATGCCGAGAGCCACCTCCATAACAATACACTCAAGAGGCAGGTTCAGTGGGCACTGCTGCATAGCTGATCCTCCACAATGATTGTAGCCAATCACCGTGGGGAAAAATCCCTCCCACTGATGTGCCAACAGCAATCAAGACGCAACTATAACAGAAGAATGTACACAGTCCATATAAGAAGGGGTGCGCCTGGAGTGTCCAACTCAGGTAATAGGGGTCCCTGTGCCACTGGATCGTACAGGACAACTATTATATAAGGCCACTCTATCAAGCCCAAGAGATAGAGCAACTCTATCTAATACATAGAAACCAACACAGGGAGACTGTCAAAATGAGGAGACAAACATTTCCTAAATGAAAGAACAGAACAAAACTCCAGAGAAAGAACTAAACAGAATGAATAAGCAATCTACCAGAGGCGGAGTTCAAAACACTGTATAATAATGCTCAATGAACTTACAGGAAGAATAGATGAACTTAGAATATCAACAAAGAGACAAACATAAAAATCAAACTAGTATACGTAAAATAACCAGTCAGAAATGAAGCATACATTAACTGAAATGAAGAATATATTACAGGAAATCAACAGTAGAGTATATGTTGCAGATTTGGAAAGATCAGGAAGCAGAAAACACCCAATTAAAAGAAAAAAAAATCCCCCAAAATGAGGATCATGTCAGGAGCCTCTGGAACAACTTCAAGTGTACCAACATTTGCATTATGGGGGTGTCAAAGAAGAAGAGATCAAAGAATTGAAAACCTATGTCAAAAAATAATCATGGAAAACTTCCCTAACCTGGTGAAGGAAACAGACATACAAATATAGGAAACACAGAGTCTTAAATAAGATGAACTCAAAGAGGCACACACCAAGACATCATAATTAAAATAGACAAAAGTTAGATGTTGGAAACCAAACATTGTTCTTACTAAATGGATGTAAACAGGAGGCCAGAAGGCTGGTCAACCTTAACTGCTCTGAAAGGTCAGAGCTAATTACTCACTGTTTAGTTGAAACATTGAGGCTGAAGCAACCTCTACCTGTTTGTTTCATGTTAATTTCTGTTTTGTTATTTCCTGCCTAAAGGCTAGGGGTGTGTCCCAAAGCCTTAATAAAAGGGAGAAAAAGGCCAGAGCAAGTGGCAGTCCTTTCCACTAGAGGAAGGTTCCTGCCTGGCCCCCCAATATCACCAAATTAATGTTTTCTAGTCTCTCATTTTGTTTGCGTACAGCCTCCTTCAGAACCCGAACCCTAAATCGGGAACCCTGAACCACGCGGGACGTGGAAAGAGGTTCCCACAGTTAAAAGATAAAGAATCTTAAGAGCAGCAAGAGAAAAGCAGTCACCTACAAGAGAGCCTCCATATAATGGTCAGCTGATTTCTCAACAGAAACTTTGCAGGCCAAAAGAGATTGGCAATAAATATTCAAAGTGATGAAAAGCAAGGATCTACAAAGAAGATTACAGTGATACCTCGAGATACGAGTTTAATTCATTCCGTAACCTTGAGGCGTGGGAAACTATGAGACGCTTGAGTCGCAGCAGCCAGCCGATCCGCGCGATTACTCCTATCTCAAATGTTGCTCGTATTTCAAAGCAAAAATCGCTCGCTTGAAGGCTCGTATCTCAAAAATCTCGTATGTTAGGGCACTCGTATCTCAAGGTAAAACTGTACTTTACCCAGCAAAGCTATCATTTAGAATCAAAGAACAGATGAAGAGTTTCCCAGACAAGAAAAAGCCAAAGGAGCTCACCACCACAAAACTAGTATTAGAAAAAATGTTAAAATTTTTAAGATGGGATTGTGGTTTGGGGAGATAGGTTAAAAGGGGATTAAGAAGTACAAATTGGGCTTGGCTGGTATGACTCAGTGGTTGAGCATCAGCCCCTGAACCAAGGAGTCACCCGTTCAATTTCCAATCAGGGCACATGCCTAGGTTGCAGCTAGATCCCCAGCAGGAGGCAGCCAATTAATGATGTTTCTCATTGATGTTTCTATTTCTCTATCCTTCTCCCTTTCCCTCTCTCTCAAAATCAATAAAAATATTTTTTTAAAGTACAAATTGGTAGTTACAAAATAGTCATGGGGATATAAAGTACTGTACAGGAGATAAAGTCAATAATCCTATCTAATAAAGAGCTAATATGTAAATGGTTGTCCCGCCCTCATGCTGTAATGGCTTACTCAACACTGGGGAGAGAGGAATGGGGCCAACCAGGCACAAATGAGATCACGAGAGAGGAATGGGAACCAGCCAGGCTGTGGCTTGGGAGAGGGATAAACCACCTGCCCCATGGTGCCAGGTGCCAGCGCCTTTGTCTGCAGCCCGGGAGAGGGATAAGCTGCCTACCCCATGATCCTGGGTGCTTCTAGAAGAAGCTGCCCACCCATGGTCCCCTGTGGCTGCAGCCAACCTAGGCAAAGCTGACCCTAGGTCCTGGGTGCCTGTGACCAGCTGGAGGAGGGAATGCTGGGTCCTGGGTGCAGGGCGAGGCAGAGGCGTTTAGGGGCAATCAGGTCAGCAGTTAGGGGTGATCATGCAAGTAGGGGAGCAGTAAGGGGCCATGAGGCAGTCAGGCATAGGGGTTAGGGGCGATCAGGCAGGCAGGCTGATGAGTGGTTAGGAGCCAGTGGCCCCAGATTGTGAGAGGTAGTCAGACATTCCCCAAAGGGTCCCAGATTGGAGGGTGCAGACTGGGTTGGGAGACACACCCTTCCCCCCCCTCCCCGTGCACAAATTTCATGCACCAAGTCTTTAGTCTCTCTATAAAAGCCTAAGCGACTGTTATAATCCAATGACCAGTCACTATAACATGCACTGATCCCCTGGGGGCAGAAGCTCAATGCAGGAGCTGCCCCTTGGTAGTGCATTTCCTCAGCCAACCTCCTGCGACCTCTCCCCCTGGCTGGTCAGCATCCTTGATCAGCTCGATGGAGGGGGGCTGGCTGGCCAACCTCCTGCCACTCCCCTTCCATCTGGCCACATCCCATGGTCCCTCCCCACTGCCAGCTTGACCCCAATGGGCCCCAGTCACTGACCAGGCCACGGTACCCCACCCATGCATGAATTCATGCACCGGGCCTCTAGTATTGTAATAACTATGGTGCCAGATGAGTATCAGATTTATTGGGGTGATAACTTAGTAAGTTATATAATGTCTTATACACCTGAAACTAATATAATATTGTGTGTGAACTGTAACTGAAAATTTTTAAAAAATATGTAAAATAAATGAAAACTTAGAAAACCACTTATTCTTAACTAGAACTGGAGCACTAGAAAATCTATTTTGTAATGAACTCATT
>PVJN01038175.1:0-20503 GCA_004026805.1 Lasiurus borealis
TAATAGCTTTAAAGGGATTAAATGCTCCAATCAAAAGATATAGGAGAGCTGAAAGAGTAATAAAACATGACACATGTATTGATGTCTACAAGAGACCTACCTCAGATCAAAGCACTCACACAGACTGATGGGGAAGGGATGGAAAAAAAAATTCAGGCAAATGGAAATGAAAAAAAAAAAAAGCTGGGGTAGGAACACTTATATCTGACAAAATATACCTCAAAGTGATGGCCATAAGAAAAAATAAGGAATGTCACTTCATAATACTAAAGGGAGCAATTCAATAAGAAGATATAACTTTTATATATGCACCAAAATACATTAAAAAAAAATCTGGAAGATATCAAGGGAGAGATCGACAGCAACACAGTCATAGTAGGGGACTTTAATACCCCACTAATACCACTGGATAAATCAGCTAAACAAAAAATCAGCAAAGAAAGAGCAATCCTAAATGACTCATTGAATCAGACGGAATTAATTGACATCTTCAGAACATTTCATCCCAAAGGCACAGCTATATATTCTCAAGTGCACATGGGTCATTTTCAAAGATATAGCATATATTGGGGCACAAAGTCTCTTCAAATTCAAGAAGATAGAAATCATATCAAGCATCTTCTCAGATCACAATGGCATAAGATTAGAAATCAACTACAATGAAAACAATTAAAAAATGAAACACTTGGAGGCTAAATAGCATGCTATTAAATAATAATTAGGTTATCAGAGATCAAAGAAGAATTAAAAAGCATTCTGGAAACAAAAGACAATGCAAACACAAAAAATCCAAAATCTATGAAATACAATGAAAGCAGTACTGAGAGGGAAGTTCATAGCTCTACAGGCCTAACTCAAAAAAAAAAAAAAAAAAGAAAAGAAAATATGGTAATAAATTATCTAACAGTACAAATTAAAGAATTAGAAAGAGAAGAACAAGAAAAGCCCAGAGTATACAGAAGGAAGGAAATAATGAAGATTAGAGTGGAAATAAAAGACATAGAGAACAAAAATCAATACAAAGATCAATAAAACCAAGAGGTGGTTCTTTGAAACCATAAACAAGATTGATGAACCTCTAGCTAGGCTCACCAAGAATTAAAAAGAGAGAACCCAAAAAAATCAGAAATTAAAGAGTTGAAGTAACAACTGACCCTACACAAATACAAAGGATTATGAAAAATAATATGAACAACTATATTTTTATAAATAGACAACCTAGATGAAATGGACATATTCCTACAAAAATACAAGCTTCTAAAATTCAATCATGAAGAATAAAAATACTGCATAGTCTGATAACTACTGATGAAATTGAAAGAGTAATCAAAACATTTCCAGGAAACAAAAGCCCTGGACCAGACATCTTCACAGGGGAGTTTTACCAAGCATTCAAAGGACTAAAAGCTATCCTTTTCAGACTATTCCAAAAAATTCAAGAGGAAGGCACACTTCCAAGCTCTTTTTATGAAGCCAGCATTACCCTAATCCCAAAACCAGATAAATACAACACAATAAAAGAGAATTACAGGCGAATATCTATGATGAACATAGCTGCCAAAATCCTCAACACAATTCAACAAAATTCAGTTCCAACAGTACATTAGAAAGATCATAAACAATGACCAAGTAGGTTTTATCCAGGAATGCAAGCATGGTACAATATCACAAATTAATAAATGTGATGCATCACATAACCAGACAGACAAAAATCACATAATCACCCCTAACCAGTTTGGTTCAGTGGATAAAGCATCAGCCTGCAGACTGAAGAGTCCCAAGTTAGATTCCAGTCAAGGGCATGTACCTTGGTTGTGGGCACACCCCCAGTAGGAAGTGTGCAAGAAGCAGCTGATCGATGTTCTCTCCCATCGATGTTTCTAGCTCTCTATTTTTCTTCCTTCCTCTCTGAAACAAATCAATAAAATATATGTTTTAAAAAATCATATAATCATATCAATTGATGCAGAAAAATCATTGGACAAAATACAACACCCTTTCTTGATAAAAACTCTTAGCAAGGTGGGAATAGAAGGATCATACCTCAACATAATAAAATCTTTATATGACAAGCCTAGAGCCAACATCCATAATCAATGGACAAAAACTAAAACCATTTCCCTTAAGAACAAGAACAAGACAGGGAAGTCCACTCTCACTATTCCTGTTTGACATACTACTGGAAGTGCTAGCCATGGTGATCAGACAAGAAGAAGAAATAAAAGGCATCCAAATTGGAAAAAACATGAGTAAAACTGTCATTATTCACAGATGACACAATATTGTACATAGAACACCCTAAGATACTAGACTTAGCCAAAACTGGTTTGGCTCAATGGATAGAGTGTCAGCCTGCGGACTGAAGGGTCTCAGGTTCGATTCTGGTCAAGGGCATGTATTATGGTTTCGTGCAGGAGGCAGCTGATCGATGTCTCTATCTCATCGATGTTTCTGGCTTTCTATCCCTCTCCCTTCCTCTCTGTAAAAAATAAATAAAATATATTTTAAAAAATTACTAGACTTAATAAATGATTTTGGCAATGTAGCAGGGTAAAAAATTAACACCCAGAAATCTATGGCTTTTATAGACACCAATAATAAATTCACAGAAAGAGTACCATTTACTATTGCACCAAAAAATTTAGATACCTGGGAATAAAGTTAACTAAGGAGGTAAAAGACCTGTACTTGGAAAACTGTAGAACATTGAAAAAAGAGATAGAGGAAGACATACACAAATGGAAGAATACAAGGTGTTCATGGATTGGTAAAATAAACATCATCAAAATGTCTATACTGCCCAAAATAATTTATAAATTTAAGGAAATCCCCATTGAAATATCATCTGCATATTTCACAGACCCAGAACAAATTCTCAAAAATGTATATGGAAAAAACTAGTTTCCAAATAGCTGCAGCAATCCTGAGAAAGAAGAACAAAGTAGGTGGGATCTCAATACAAGATTTCAAGCTTATTACAAAGCCACTGTTCTCAAAACTGCTTGGTATTGTCACAAGAACAGACATATAGACCAATGGAACAGAACAGAAAATCCAGAAATTGACCCAACGCATTATGCTCAATTAATATTTGACAGAGGCACGAGTATACAATGGAGTCAAGACAGTCTCTGCAATAAATGGTGTTGGGAAAATTGGACAGATACATGAAAAAAATTACACTAGACCTGCCTGCTGGTCGAACTCCTGGTCAAGAGGACAATTTTCACATTAGCCTTTTATTATATAGGCTATACTCTGGCCAGCTTATTATGCATTCAGAGATCATAATAATCTGGCCACTCAGTCTATATAAATGTGTTTGTGTATGTGAATGTATGGATGAATGCATGTAAATATACCCTATGCCTGAAGGATTTACATAGAGGTATTTATATAGGTAAAGAGAATATATATGTACATTTGTGTAATATATATGCATAAAGAAGGTATATATAAATGTTTATGTGAATATTTGGATAGTTTGTAAATTTATATTTGTGTATGAATGAGTATATTGTCCAGGGGGGATCCTATATTTATAAATTTATGCAAATTAGTGTAGCAATGTGGGATTGTATATAAAATGTGTTTGTGAATGCATTGTGAATAGCTATACAGAGATGAGCAAAAGTATGTTTACAGTTGTAATACAAATAAATAATACAATAATTAATAAAAATACAAGAATAAACTGTTTCACATACTCACAATTGTAAACCTACTTTTGCTGACCCTGTATATGTATCGCTGTATGCATGTGTTTGGCATATTGTATGATATAACTTATATTTATGTCAAGTAGATGATAAGGAATTGTAGAAGATGGATTTGATTTTTTCCCCCTCCCAACCTACTCCCTCTCCTGTTCCCCAAGATGGGCTTGATTTGAAGGAAGGCTTGACTGCAGGGGACAAGAGTCCTGTCAGAAATGACTCAAGCTTTATAAACAGTCAAGCAAGAGAAATAATGAACAGAAGAAGAGCTGCAGGACGGTGTTTATGTGATTAGAGGAGCTTGGGGCAATAGGATTCAGAGGCCTGTCTTGGACCATTTTGAATTGGAGGTCTCAGCAACCAGCTGAGACAAATACATAGCAAGTGTTGGGAAAAGAGGTCCGCTCTGGAGAAAGCAATGTGACATTAACCTCACGAAATGACTCAATACTCAAGCCAAACCAGACCAACTTCCCTGGCCCAGAACACACAAGCCCAAACAACTGAGCAATCCCGGCCTGCAATTTGGCACAAGGCATGTGCCCTGAAGCGGAATAGTAATGACTTCTCCCAATTTAAGATCCACCTCCTGTGTGTATGACTTGAAGGATATGTTTTTAACTCAGGTTTGGAATCTATAATAATAAAAGGGTAATATGCTAATTAGACTGGACATCTTCCAGATGTCATTCTGGAATCCTTCCTAATGAAGCCAGGACTGGAGGGAAGCCAGCCTGGGTCCCAGGTGTTTGGTGGTGGCCAGAGGAGGGAAGCAGCCCGGGTCCCAGGTGCTTGGTGGCAGCTAGAGGAGGGTAGCCTGGGTACAGCCAGGGGAAGGAAGGTCTACTTTTGCATGAATTTTCATGCATCAGGCCTCTAGTATAAAATGTTTATATAACCATTTATGCCATTAGCACATTCACTTCCCACTTCAGAACTAAATGTCTCTACTGATTAAATACATTTATTTTAACTGAAGAAGCATTTATTTACATCCAAAATAAGGATATGTGAATTATTTGCAGGATGAAATTAAACCCAGGATGCTAATCTATGCATTCATCTGCCTGGATATAAACTGAGTGTCCAGATTATTGTGATCTCTGAACACATAGTGATCTGGCCACTCAGTGTGTGTGTGTGTGTGTGTGTGTATGTGTGTGTGTGTGTATTAGAGGCCCAGTGCATGAATTCACGCATGGGTAGGGTTTGGCCAGCTTGGCCAGGGGTAGTGGAGGTGGGCATTTGGATGGCCTGCCTGCTGGTCAAACTCCTGGTTAAGGGGGCAATTTGCATATTAGCCTTTTATTATATAGGATGTACACTGAGTGGCCAGATTATTATGCATTCAGAGAGCATGATAATCTGGTCACTCACTATATATTACCCATGGATGCCTTGTTATACCACCAACTGTTTCACAGCACTGCTCAAAGCACTCCTGAACTCAGGCACTTTTGCCACATGGATCCACATCCTTCTTGTTATCCTCTTTCTGAGAACCGTGTGGTAGTGTGGAATGTGGGATTTTACTATTACCATGCTCAGTTCAAATTTGAGAATACTACAAATTCAAGAAGCACGAGCATGTGCCAGTATATTTCAAGGGCACTATTTTCTGGGAAGAAGGTAACTTTTTCCAATTACCCTTAGGAGTTTATTTTCTCATGTTTTATGAGAACTGATACCTTCATTCTCTTGTCACTGACAATTCCTAGACATGGGTACATACCTGTAATTCTCATAAGCCATTAGTATTAATTAAGCCACATTAATAGCATAATTTAGCTAGTCAATCAACATCTTCTGAGAGTTCTCAGAGATGGCAGTCTCAACTCACAAAATTAGAGTTTTAATAGGGCAGAAATACAGCTGGGAAAAGACATAGTTTTCTAGAAAGATGAGCATTCTTGCTTTCATGGTCACTGGGGAGTCATTTATAACAATCTCAAGAAATAGTGATGTCCTCTTTTATGATATGACACATAGTTTTCCTCATCTGCATAGTACAGCAGCAATACTTCTTGGTTAAAAGAATCCCTCCTTCCTTCTTTTCTCTTTCCCTTCTTCATTCTCTCTTCCATCCTTTCTTCCTCCTAAGATATTTGCTGAGCACTTACTATGTGCCAGGCACTGTGCTAAGTAGTGGAATGACATCAGTGAACAAATAAAAGGCCTTCCTTCTAAGGAGTTGAGCTCCTAGTGAGAAGAGATATCCTAATATATAAAAACCCTTGGCCCCTCACATCCACAACAACCAGAGGCTTGATGGCCAGGCTAGGGAGCTGAGGGAGTGGGAGGTGATCAATCCAGTGCCAGTGGCAGCGATGACTGGTGAGCAGCTGCAAGGCAGACCCCTTGGTCCCTCCTCCCGGCCCACAGACTCCAATCAATCGGAGGTGGGGGAGGGGCGGAACTGGGGATTGGATCCCTTAGTAGTCCAGCAGGTTGAATCTGAAGTGGACAGGCCAGGCACCAATGGACCAGCGCAGTGGCAGGATGCCGTCAGCAACAGCGCTGCTGGCCTCCTGGAACTTGGCCTTTGGCACTGAGGCCACTTCCCCTCCCTAGATGCCCAGCAGGCTCTGATGGGAAGGGATCTGTGGCAGCAGGGACTGGGGTGGGGGAGGTTGGGCTAGTAGAGTGCCGCCTCTACTCCCCACATGGCTGGGCCAGCTGTGAGCGCTCCTGATGGCCCACAGGCGCTGCTTCAGCTCAGCCTACAGAATCTGCTTGACCCTTGTCCCAGTTCAGCAGGCACCACCTCCATGCCATACTCCCACTTCCATCAGTCCCACCAACCCTGAGGTGCCCTCCCTGAGTTATTTCCGGGAAGATCCCGCCCTCAGAGCTCACCTGGTTCCTGAGGAGGCGGGTGGCACCACAGGCAACATTTCATGGCCCTTATTCTGCCTCCCACAGTATGAATCACTAAGAATAAACTGGAGAGCCTTATGCTTAGTGAAATAAGCCAGTCAATGAAGGAGAAGCATCATAGTTCTCACTCATTTGTGGATAATAAAGAACATTATAAACTGATGAAGAAAAGGATAGATGCAGAGACAGTAAAGCTTCAAACAGACTGTGAAACTACAGCAGAAATATTAAAGTTAGGTGAGGTAGATAAGAGATCAGTCAAAGGACTTGTATGCATATAAGCATAACCAATGAGCATAGACACTGGGGGGTTGGGGTATGCCTGGGAGGGAGGGGGGGCAATGGGGAGATATGTATAAAAAGTTAATAATAAAAAAAGAATAAAGTGAAAAGGGACAACGGCAACAAACATTTGAATCTGGAAGGTGGATGAATCTTGTCTGTGCCTTAGTAGCCCCAGGACATTGCCCCTGTGAACCCTAAGTCAGGAGTGAGAAAAGTGAAGGGCTACCCCATTGTTTATCCCACAAAACCCCCAAAGGCGCCTGTGTTAATGAACTATGTACCCCTGGAAGCAGGAGCAGAGGCCAAAAACAAGAGGATTGGTCTACAAAGGGCTCTAATCCTCAGATTTCCTTCTCCACTCAGCACCCCTGGGCAGCTGCCCCGCCCCCACCCCAACAAAGACAGCGGGTTCATTGTCCTGAGAGGATAAAACAGGGTCTCTGAACCCAGGACACAGCAGGACAACAGGGAGGGACAGCCCTGTGACCCACCAGTGGCTTATTGGACTGCTCCATCCTGAACGCGGGAAGCCCGCCTCCTGTCCCATCACCTGAGTGTCCCTCCCCTCTGACTCCCAGATAGTGAACTCAGGGCTAAACTCTCCAGATAGGACACTCCAGAATTTATTCCCTTCAATCTTTGTCTATATTAACAAGTATTTTGTTACAGTTATTTCATTTCCTGTTTATTTTTTATTTTCTTCTCCCTACATACTGTTTTCTCCAAGTTGTTTTTTTTTCCTGTTTGTATTATTTCTCTTTCAGAGTCCAATTCACCAAGACAAGAATACCTAAATAGGTTGGCATCAGAGATTTCCCAAGGAAACAGCCCAACCCCAACTCTCTGTGTTGAGCCCCTCAGTCAACCAGCCCTCATAACCCCACTCTCCCCCCATAGGGCTACTCAGCAGCTTGCTTTCATAAACCGTTTTTATATTCTTAAAGCAATTATAGGAAAAGGAAAACGCAAATATCTTAAGTGGTCAGAATAATGGCTCCTAACAATTCTATACACCTGTGCAACCCACACCTCACTCTTATGTTAGGTGTGGAATCTTCTCATATAACTTCTGCATGTCCATTAGCCTGGAATTTCCCAAAGAGGCAGTGGAAGTCAACAGGAAAGAGGATACCCCCATACTGGATACCCAGACTCAGAAGGCATGCACAAGCCTCCAAGGAGAGCTTATACTAACTTTTTAAAAGTGCTAAAATCAATAAAATATATTTTTAAAAGAGAATTTACTAGTAAACCCCAAATGCTGTGACCTGCTATTTATCCTTAATTGTGCTATGTGGAAGAAATCAGGCAAAATATGGATGTCTATAGACCATTTTACACCTATGATATTTAAACATGCTAAAGTAGATTTACATGTTGTATCCTAACTTCAAGGTGCTTGACCTTTTATTTGCTTGATAGTCAGTGGTTCTGAGGACAAGACTCGAGGGGAGGGTTGTGTATTATCAAATACCTCTGATAAATGAAGATGGAAAAAAAGATTGACTTCATATGCCTGTGGATGTCTAAAAACTGAAAAGACTCTTATCTCTTCACAGTTGCCATGGAAAATGTTAAAGACATGATTCTGGGAGACTTAAGTCTATGTGGATTACAATGATATATTAATCTCTTCACTTATTTTTGCCCATCTCCTCTTATAAGAATGAGGAAATGTTTTGCTTACTGCTATATCCCTAGTGCCTGAATAAAGTCTAGCCCAGAGTATATATATATTTAACAAATATCTGTTGTATAAATAAATGGTATAACTCTTTGCAGCAGGTCTCTGGGAAAACACAAGCCACAACCCCTTAAGATACTAGGTTGCCTGGAGAGAGCTGTTTGTTTTCTTACTATACACTTTTGAGAGTGCTTTATATATCCTGGAGAGAAATATTTTATCAGATATGTGCTTTACAAATATTTAATGTGGCATGTCTTTTCATTCTTTTAATAATGTCCTTTGAAGAGCTGAAATTTTTAATTTTGATGTAGTTCAATTTATCATTTGGTTCTTTTATGGCTTATGCTTTTGGTGTCATATCTAAAACAATCTTTGCCTAAGCCAAGGTAACAAAGATATGCCCCTATGTTTTCTTGTAGAAGTTTTACAGTTGTAGGTTTGATATCTAGGTCTGTGATCCATTTCCAGTATTTTTCTCATTGTTGTGAGTTAGTAGTAAAGGTTCAGTTTTTGGCATTTGAATATTCAATTTTTCCAACACCATTGTTGAAACGATTATTCTTTCTCCACAGCAGTATTTGTAATGGAAGACTATAGGAAACAACATAAATGTTCATCAATAGAGAACCAGTTAAATAAACTCTAGCACATATACCCAGTGGAAATCCATGGAACTATTAGAAACAACAAAAAAGCTTAACATACATATTCAAATTTAAAATTCACATGCATGTCCTTTCCTGTGGACTGTCTGTTTATATCTTTTCATTTGATAAGTATTTATTGAATTTATATTGCAAGCCAAGCAATGTTCTAGACACCAAGGACACAGCAAGAATATCTAATGGGATGAAACAATAAACAAAGAATTAGCAACACACTAAGTCTGATGACTTATAAGAGCCATAGAAAGACAAAAAGCAGATAAGAAAAACTGGGAATGTAGAATTGGAGGGACATAATTTTAAATAGGGTAGACAGAGAAGGATTTATCAAAAAGAAGTGAAGGAGTAAGCCACCACAGAAATCTGGGAGACAAGCATTAGTACAGGAACAGCAAGAACCTGAGGTAGGAGCTGTTGGAGGAGGATGAAGAGGTCAGTGTGGCTGGAGCAGAATGAGTGTTTGATGAACAATAGGAGATGAATGGGGACAGATGACAGATTATGTAGGGATTTCTTATAGCTTACTTATGTAAAGACTTTGATTTTGACTCTGAGATGGGGACTGATTAGGGAGCTTTAGCAAAAGAGGGACAGGTTTATCTTATTGATTTGAAGGAGCTCTTTATATATTCAGGAGATTATTTTTCATCAGCCATGTATTTTGAAATGTATAATTTCCCATTTGTCATTTATGTTTCAACTTTATTGTTCTATATAAAACTTGTTAATATTTACTTACTCCTTCTTTTGCAAAATGAATAATTGTTGTTGGCCTACCAAGAATTAATTTTGCTTCATCCAGTAATAGACTACAATTTTGCTTCATCCAGTAGTAGACTATAATTTTAATCTTGAATTTACCCCTTTCCCACCCCTCACAGGCTTAGGAGCCTGAAACCTTCCGGGAAAATCGGCCTGGAGATGCTAAACATTGCATTCTTTAGCACCTGCTTTTTCCACAGCAATAAGAAATTTGTGACAGGCAAGATACCGCATCTGCTCCCAGGGCCTAGCTCTTAGCTTCTTTTCATGATATCCTAAGAACAGATCAAATTCCATAGCAAGCTGCCTAAATCACCCTTGCCCAGCTGCCCTCTGGAGTGTCTGGGGGACTGAGATTCTGCCTTTCTCCATTCTATTCTTACTTTATATATGAACAATAGAGATGGGAAACTTTGTGACATGTCATCTACATTATCTATACCCAAATCAACAAGTTCTCAATAAATGCTATTGAGCTATCTTTATTATTACCTCTCTTAGGATGAACTTACAGTGTTTCCTCTTTCAAGACTTTATAAAGTTTCTTTTACTATGCCATTTTAATTTGGAGATTGGGTGACTTTTTAAGCAATGGAGTAGTCTTTTATGATAAACCTAATATAACTGTTTTTTTTCTACTAGTGTGTGAAAATGCACTACATTTATATGGTTATATGAAAAGCTATATTCTATTTGCTGGCATCAGTTGTTTAGCCAACCTAATTTGACATAGTACTGGAAGTATTAGCCATTGCAATTAGATAAGAAGAAGAAATAAAAAAGCATCCAAAATGGAAAAGAAGTACAGCTGTCCTTATTTGTAGATGACATGATATTCTACATAAAGAAAACACAAAAGACTTTATCAAAAAACTAGTAGACTTAATAAATGAATTCAGCAATGTATCAGGATACAAAATTAACACCAAGAAATCTATGGCATTTTTATACACCAGTAGTGAACTTACAGAAAGAGAGATGAAAAAAGCAATCCCATTTACCATCACACCAAAAAGAATTAAGATACCTAGGAATAAACTTAACTAAGGAAGGAAAGGACCTAAATGCAGAAAACTAAGGACACTGAAAAAAAAAAGATAGAGGAAGACACAAACAGATGGAAGAACATATCATGTTCATGGATTGAGAGAATCAACATTAAAATGTCCATACTACCCAAGGGAATCAATAGATTCAGTGCACTCCCCATTAAAATACTTATGGCATATTTCACAGACCTAGAAAGAACTTTCCAAAAATTCATCTGGAATAAAACAAAGACCCTGAATAGCCACAGCTGAGAAAAAAAGAACAAATTATGTGGCATCTCAATACCAGACTTTAAGATGTGTTACAAAGCCATTCTTTTCAACAGTCTGCTACTGGCACAAGAATAGACATATAGACCAATGGAAGAGAATAGAGAACCCAGATATCGACCCAAACCATTATGCTCAATTAATATTTTACAAAGGAGGCATGAACATACAATGGAGTCAAGACAGTCTCTTCAATTAATGGGGTTGGGAAAATTTGACAGATACATGCATAAAATGAAACTAGACCACCAACTTACACCATATACAGAAATAAACTCAAAATGGATAAAGGACTTAAACATAAGATGGGAAACCATAAAAATACTAGAGGAATCCCCAGGCAGAGAAATCTCAGACATATTTCAAAACAATTTCTTTACCGATACTGCTCTTAGGGCAATGGATGCTAACGTGAAAATAAACAAATGGGACTACACCAAAATAAAAAGCTTTTGCACAACAAAGGAAACCATTAACAAAACAAGAAGAAAGGCCACTATATGGGAGAATATATTTGCCAATGTTATCACTGATAAAGGTTTAATCTCCCACATCTACAGAAACCTCATACAACTTAATAAAAGGAAGATAAATGATCCAATAAAAAAATGGGCAACAGACCTAAATAGAATCTTATCGAAAGAAGACAGAAGAAGGCTAAGAGACACATGAAAACATGCTCAAAGTCACTAATTATCCGAGGGATGCAAATCAAAATGACAATGTGATACCATCTCACACCTGTCAGAATGGCAATCATCAACAAAGGACAAGTGCTCGCCAGGATGTGGAGAAAAAGGAACCCTTGTGCACTGCTGGTGGGAATGCAGACTGGTGCAGCCACTGTGGAGAACAGTATGGAGTTTCCTCAAAAAACTAGAAATGGAGTTGACCTAGTGATCCCACTTCTAGGAATCTATCTCAAGAAAGTAGAAACATCAATCAGAAAGGATATATGCCCCCCCTATGTTCATAGCAGCACAATTCAGCATGGCTGAGATTTGGAAAGAGCATAAATGCCCATGATGAGTGTATTAGAAAACTATGGTACATCTACATAATGGAATATTACGCTGCTATAAAAAAGAAGGAACTCTTACCATTTGCAGCAGCATGGATGGGCCTGGAGAGCATTATGTTAAGTGAAATAAGCCAGGCAATGAAAGAAAAATACTACATGATCTCACTCATTTATGGAGAATAAAGAACAATTATAACCTGATGAATAAAAAGATAGGTACAGAGGCAGTAAAGTACCGAACAGACTGTCAAATTACAGCGGGAAGGCTGGGGAGTGTTGGGGAGGGAGCGAAATAGATCAACCAAAGTACTTGTATGAATGCATATAAGCACAACCAGTGGACACAAGACACTGGGAATATGGACTGGGATGAGGGCATGCAACAGGGGGTAAGGGACTTTGGGGAAGGTCAATGGGGGAAAAAAGATATATATGTACTAACATATGTAATACTTTAAACAATAAAAATAAATTAAATAAATTAAATAAAAAATAAATAAATAAAAATGCAGGACCATTAGGCTGAAACCAAGGCTTTCAGAGGATAGTATGACTGTCAGAAAGCAGGGCGTCTCCATCTACTGGTAGAAGACCAAAACTGCACCACATTGCCTTGGCCGAGGATATTGGGCTTTGTTTCCCTTTACGTGAATGAATAAAATCAGTTAAGCAATATTATATAAAATCTGGAAAGCAGGAGGACTCACCACCATGTCCCCCAAAGAAAGCCATTACTTTCATTTGAGGAACCCCTTTCCAGTGTCTGTTCACAGTTTTATACAGATATAATGGTGTTCTAGGCAATTGTGTTTTGTAGAAGGCAGGTGTACTGTTTTTTTGTTTGTTTGTTTGTTTGTTTGTTTGGGGGGGGGGTTGTTTGTTTTTCTGATCATAAGCATTTTCTAAACTTCCACATTGTCTCTATAGCCAGATCTTTTCATCGCTACATCACATACCAGCGATGGGCCCCTGAGTGATTTCAGCAGTTTTATTTATAGCTTCCCTATACTACTTTCACAAATAATGCTTCGGTGGCCACTTTTGATGATATAACTGTGTCTTTTCCAGGGACTGCATAGGGAAAACTTGGGCAACCAAATCCCACTCCTGGCTTAAAGGAAACAAGACTTGAAAGGATAGAGTGGCCTGGCTGGAGTCAGAGCTCAGAAATGCCTGGTGGATGAATAAATGAATGAGAGTTAATGAGTGAGCCAATTGTCAGTGAATGGGATGCAAAGCAACCCCAGGGGGTTTGCTTCTACATGAAGAATCCCTAGAACATTCCAATGTGTCAGTCATATCATACTATAGTCAACATTGACAATCATCACACAGATAATTTCTACCAGGAGGTTTCTGACATTCTGCTCTGGAATCTCTGAACTGCCACTGCTTTAACAATTTACATACCCAATCAAATGTGGGACCTAGTGATTTTTTTTACAGCATTTTGCTTCACATTTTGAAAGTGCATTCTACATTAATCAATTATGAATTGCTTTCTAAAAATTATATATGAGGAACTGCAATTGCCAATCCCCTTTACTAGACATATATGCATCTCTGGCTATAGCTGGCTGACTGAGTGACCAGGAAATAGATGGGAGGATTAGTGAACTTGAGACTATCTGAATGGACTCAAACTGTTATTTATGCAGGAGAGAGGATGGCACAGACTACATGACATGTTGTTGCTAATCCAGAAACTTGGGTACAGCATCAGTAATCATATGCAGGAAGGCAACTAACTCACAGAGAGCTGCTTTAGCTAAAGAGAGTTTAGCTCTGATGTATTCTCACTAGAAGTGCCAGAAAGGAGTGGGAAGTGCAATGTCATGAGGGGCTACAGCTAAGCCCATTTCAGTAAGCCTGGGACTGGGTTACTGAACTCAAAATACAACTCAGCACACTTTCTAAGCTCCACTTCAGACCAGGCTGGGCCAGCCCCTGGAGAACTCCAGAGACAAGCAAGCAGAGTGTTTGTCCCCAAAGAGCCTATAGTCTAGTAAAGGATATGGGCCCACAGCATAATTATGAATGTCCAAATAGAATTACTGGGTTCTTTTTTTATTTTATTATTTTTTATACATATCTCCCCATTGCCCCTCCTCCCTCCCAGGCATACCCCAACCCCCCAGTGTCTATGTTCATTGGTTATGCTTATATGCATGCATACAAGTCCTTTGATTGATCTCTTATCTACCTCACCTAACTTTAATCTTTACTGGGTTCTTAAAGACAGTTCAAAAAATACAGGGAAAGATTATTTTATACAGGGCAGGGACGTGGAGAGAGATAGTGCCAGGGTGGATTCCTCAGAAAAGTCACTTGTGATGAGTCTTTCAGGTAAGTTAGATTTTTATAGAAATCAATAAGAAGGATGTGGGGATGGGGATCCTATCGGAAAGTACAGTATTAATAAAGGTCTGGAGGCAGGAAAGCATAGAGTGCGCTGTGATGAATATAGTTGTTTTTTTTTTTAATATATTTTATTGACTTTTTACAGAGAGGAAGGGAGAGGGATAGAAAGTAAGAAACATCGATGAGAGAGAGACATCGATCAGCCGCCTCCTGCACGCCCCACACTGGAGATGTGCCCACAAGCAAGGTACATGCTCCCAACCGGAATCAAACCTGGGACCCTTCAGTCCGAAGGCCGACGCTCTATCCACTGAGCCAAACCGGTCTCAGCACGATTATAGTTTTAACAGAACACAGGATGTACAGAAGGACCTCCCATCATCCAGAGGCTCTCCTGCTTGGTAGGAGCCCATATGCTTAGAAAAGGAACAGACCAGAATAGATCTTCTTTGAGTCTGAACCCAACAATGGGGCCAACTGGTGATCATAGGAGCACCCTGTACCCTTAGCTTTCTCTTCTGTGGTGTCGTCACAGACTCTGAAGGCAGTCCCAGGGTTGTGCCAAGACAGATGCACAAGGGATATGGTAATCAACAACCTCTGTCCTGTTTTATTTGATCTAAGAAGAAATAGTAAAGTAGCAAGGGTCCCCAAGAAAAGGCAGAACTGGGATGGTCCCGAAAGAAAAGGATACTTTTCTACCGTAACTGTCTTTGCCATGCAGCATCTCTCTGCTCAGTGTCCCTGCTGCCAGGCATGATGCTTCCCATATGGTCAGCTCAGATGTACAACACTTCTCATTTTTTTGTTTTATTTTGAATAAATCTTTATTGTTCAGATTATTACAATTGTTCCTCTTTTTTTCTCCCCAGAGCTACCCTCCATCCTGCCCCCACCCCTCCCTTTGTCCTTACCTCCCTCGCATTGTCCTCATCCATAGGTATATGATTTTTGTCCAGTCTCTCACTGTACCACCCTTACCCCTTTCCCCCTGAGAATTGTCAGTCCACTCCCTAGCTATGCCCCTGATTCTATTATATTCACCAGTTTATTCTGTTCATCAGATTTTTAATTCACTTGATTTTTAGATTCACTTGTTGATAGATATGTATTTGTTGTTCATAATTTTTATCTTTACCTTTTTCTTCTTCCTCCTCTTCTTAAAGAATACCTTTCAGCATTTCATATAATACTGGTTAGGTGTTGATGAACTCCTTTAGTTTTTTTTCTTATCTGAGAAGCTCTTTATCTGCCCTTAAATTCTGAATGATAGCTTTGCTATGTAGAGTAATCTTGGTTGTGGGTTCTTGCTATTCATCACTTGGAATATTTCTTGCCACTCCTTTTTGGCATGCATAGTTTCTGTTGAGAAATCAGCTGACAATCATATGGGTGCTCCCTTGTAGGTAACTGTTTTTCTCTTGCTGCTTGTAATATTCTCTCTTTGTCTTTTGCTCTTGGTATTTTAATTATGATGTGTCTTGGTGTGGTCCTCTTTGGATTCCTTTTGTTTGGGGTTCTGTGTGTGTCCTGGACTTGTAAGTCTATTTCTTTCACCAGGTGGGGGAAGTTTTCAGTCATTATTTCTTCAAATAGGTTTTCAGTATTTTGTTCTCTCTCTTCTTTTGGCACCCCCATAATTCTGATGTTGGTACACTTGAAGTTGTCCCAGAGGCTCCTTACACTGTCTTCACATTTTTTTATTCTTTTTTCTTTTTTCTTTTCCACTTGAGTACTTTCTGCTTCTTTGTATTTCAAATCTTTGACTTGATTCTTGCATTCTTCTACTCTGCTGTTACATCTCTGTATATCTTTTTTTTTTATTTCAGTCAGTGTATGTTTAATTTCTAATTGGTCCTTTTTCATCTCCTGTTGGGTCTCGATAAATTTGTCCATCCTTTCTAGGAAATTCTTGAAAAAAAACTTATAACCATGGTTTTGAACTCTATGTCCAGTCATTTGTTTTCCTCCATTTCTTTTGTTATATTTTCTTTAGTCTCTGCATTTTTACTGCTTCCCTGAGTTGGTAGAGTAGTTTTGTGTGCTAGGTGTCCTATATGACCCAATATCTCCGCCTCCCTAGTTACCTGAGGTGGACTCTCTTGGTGCACCCCTTTTAGGACTGTGTATACAGCCTTATTGTAGTTAAGTCTTGATTTTTGTCGGTATCACTGGGGAGAATTGACCTCCAAGCCAATTGGTTGTGAGGATCAGTTGTGTCAACGCCAGGAGAGCTTCTGTGCTGGACTCCACCTTAAGACTTGCAAGATTGCAAAAGCCTCTATGCTAGGCTTGGATGGGGTGGAGTCCCAGGTTTGAGCAAAGAGCCTTGGCTTCCCATCAGCCCCTAGGTCTCCCTGTCCCTAGGTAATAGCTGCAGCCCTCTCTGTGCACAGTCTCGCTCATGCACTTCTAGATCTTTGCCTTCTGGCTCCCCTGAGTTTCTGTGCACCCTGGGGACCTGTATGAGTCTGGGCTTCTAGGGTCTCATACAACTGGGGTTCAGTGCAATCTGACCTAGATTTTAGTGAAGTTGGGAGGTTCTGTCTTCCTCCTGCTAGAGAAAGCCAGCAGCACAGTTAGCAATTGGCCCTCTGTGTGTGCACCTTTGTGCACATTTCCAGACCTATGTCTTTTGTGGCTCCCCTAAGTTTCCCTGCACTCCTCCCTTTTTACAACAGTCCAGACTCCCCCATATGAGTCTCTCCATGAACTGGGGTTCAGTGCAGTCAGAGTGGGGTTCAGTGCAGTTGGGAGTTTCTGTCTCCCTCCCGCTAGAGAAAGCCAGACAAGTATTCCGGCACCCGCTCTCTCCACCCGCACGTCTCTGTACCTCAACTTTTTGCATTCCTCTGAGTCACCATGAGCCCCTCTCCTTCCTTCTAGTTGTAGAATTTCCACTCAGCCAGCTTTCCTGTGGTTCTGGATGATGTCTGTTCTGTCTTTTAGTTGTAGTTTTGAAATTGTTGTGTGAGGCAGCAATTTAGGTGTTCACCTATGCCACCATCTTGCTTTCTCTCTTCAATTTTTGTTATTTGAGCAATATAATCATTATTGCTCTCATTACCCAAAATTATATAAAGACCAATTAAAGGGTAACATAGAGATTTTTCTCTTTAATTTAATGATATCATCTTTCTGATTGGCTCTTCTCAAAAGAAGGGTGCGTAGTGGGGAGCAGCCTGTTGCATCACACTCTCTCCTAAGCCTGTTCTTTGGCTACATGTCCCACAGGTCCCACCCTTGCAAGTTGGAAAAGGGGTCCATGGAGGTCACAAAAGCTTTGTAGCCTAACATCCTAGGATGCCACCAACCAGGAGTGAAAACTTGTTTAGGCTAGGGGGCAACCTAGTTATTCAACTACATCAGGAATAGCAAATGGGATTCATCTCACCTTCCAATTCTGAATAATTGGGAGTATCTGCCTGGAGTGCTGTGTTGAAAAGGATGTGGAGGCAGTATCTGTCCCTTCCATAGAGAGATAAAATTTTCAAGATAGATGGAGTGGCGAGGGGGGGGGGCGGTTGTTAGCAGCCATCATAGACTAAACATCTGTGTACCAGGAAATGTGATCACTCTACCTTATATCTCTTTGTACTTGGCACATGACACCCTCTACCCCACATACAAATATACAAACCTCTACTATGGAACAGCTAACATCTTGGGGTATTTCATTGGGCCCATATCCTGGATCTACTTTTTAAGATCAGGCATCACTTTCCATTCTTTGGAATCCCCAGAGCCCAGCATAGGACCTGGCCTTATACAGGCTCTCAGGAAATGATCCCATGAATCAACAAGTGTACAAGCCTGGGGTTATCCATTTCCAAACTCCAAGGTTTTCTTTCTGTGGAGCATGAATCAGATTCCTTATGGAATGGCACTGAATGGAGGGCTGGGCCTGCAGACAGGTCTCATTGGCATTGTTCTCTTACCAAGCTATGGAAGATTTGCTCAAAGGACCTGAAGCTCTCAGATTTGCTTCTCCCAAACTTAGTGAAAAACTCTGGGTCAGCTTCCCCACACTAGAGCCCACAACTCTAACCAAGCCAGAGAAGCAGAGTCTGACTCCAGCTTTTAAGAAGATCTTCCTTAACCCCCTGGGTGCGCTGATATGAGCATCTTATCCCAGGTCTGTCTTTTGGCAGCTCCGTGGCAGAGAGGCTATGGACTCACCTCTGCTTCCATATGAGTGACATCACTGTGCATCACCACAGTTGATACACCTGCCACCTCTGAGAGCCCTGGGTAGTGACTGGAATGCTACTTACTTCAATACACTAGCCCGTGGTCGGCAAACTGTGGCAAGCACTGTTGACTGACTGTGCTTGCTGACCACTAGGATAGGGGCTTAATCACAAAGAACAACAGCCAGTAATTATTGGAATCAAGAATCTAGAACAATGAACATGACCTCATGCCCAGCTACACAGGAGATAGCAGTAGTATATGTTCTCAAAGAGTACTCTGATTTCCACAAATGGTAGAAATATTGGAGAACATCTGATCTGTATTGTAGGTTCTAGAGTGGGGGATGGACTGAACCAGGGGGAAGAGGATGGCTGAGATCATAGGGCACTGGAATCTCTGGCCCAAGATCTTTATCTATTGGGATTCCACAAAAAGTTAGTTTTGAAAAAATAAAAGGAAAATTTCACCCCCTGAAAACAATAAAGGTAAATATTTTACAAATCAAAATAACAACTGACTGCCAGCCGGCATGGCTCAGTAGTTGAGAGTTGACTTAGGAACCAGGAGGTCAGAGTTCGATTCTATATCAGGGCACATGCTGGGTTGCAGGCTCCATCCCCGGTGTGGGATATCATTATTGATGTTTCTATCTCTCTTCCCTCTCCCTTCCTCTCAATAAAAATATTTTTAAAAAATAATAACTCACCAAAACCGGTTTGGCACCGTGGATAGAAGGTCAGCCTGGAGACTGAAAGGTCCCAGGTTTAATTCCAGTCGAGGGGCATGTACCTTGGTTTGGGGCACATCCCCAGTGTGGGGCGTGCAGGAGTCAGCTGATTGATGTTTCTCTTTCATTGATGTTTCTAGTTCTCTATCCCTCTCCCTTCCTCTCTGTGGAAAGTCAATAAAATATATTTTAAAATAATAATAATAATAATAATAATAATAATAACAACTGACTTTCAGAGAAGAGAGGTCATTACTCTCACAGCTAGGTCATAGCAAAGCCCAGGCCAAAACATGTTCTTCTTGAACCACACTTTCAAAGCATAGTGACATCTCTGCTGAGGACACCTTGCCATCCTAGCAGTCAGCAGCTGTGCATCGATGCAGATTGCCCAGGACCAAACCAGAGAGGGTCGGACCTGCATTGCCACCATTTGTCCACCATCCAGAACTGAAATATCATTGCTAATACGTACATTCAAAAAACTGTTGGACATCGAAACTGGGACTCAAAGGACTGTTGGTCCAGAAAGAAAGATACTATAGACTTATTCATTTACCTCTTAGCATAGCCATTGTTGCTTGTCCTATTTTTTGTTCTTAATATTTATTTCTAGTCTGTAGGTACAAGATTTTTTAGAGGAAAGAAAACAGGGGAGATGTCGGAGACCAAATATTGTTCTCACTAGGAGGATGTAATTGTTCTCACTAGGTGGATGTAAACAGGAGGCCAGAAAGCTGGCCAACCTTAATTGCTCTGAAAGGTCAGAGCTGATTACTCATTGTTTAGTTGAAACTATCTGTTTGTATCATGTTAATTTCTGTTATTTCCTGCCTAAAGGCTAGGGGTGTGTCCCAAAGCCTTAATAAAAGGGAGAAAAGGGCCAGAG
>PVJN01038176.1:0-20503 GCA_004026805.1 Lasiurus borealis
AAAAAAAAAAAAAAAAAAAAAAAAAAAAAAAAAAAAAAAAAAAAAAAAAAAAATCCAGCCCTACCCAATTTGGCTCAGTGGATAGAGCATCGGCCTGCGGACTGAAAGGTCTTAGGTTCATTCTGGTCAAGGGCACATGCCCGGGTTGTGGGCTTGATCCCCAGTGGGGGACTTTCAGGAGGCAGACAATCCATGATTCTTTCTTATCATGGATGTTTTTATCTTTCTCCCCCCCCCCCATTCTTTCCTCTCTGAAATCAAGAAAAATATATTTTTAAAAATCCACACAAGTATTTTAAAGTAAATAAATAATATCAACTCCTTAAAAAAGAAAAGAGAAAGGGGATGGACTCTGACATAAAATCTCCCAGCTCACTGTGCCGCCATGAATCTCATCAGCCAGAATTCCATCCCATGTAGAATTCCATTCATGAGAAGCCACTGCAAGGTGGTGAACAATGGCCATCCTCTGGCTGATTTGCAGAGGGGACTGGGTATTTAAGAGCAGGCCATCAGCCCCCTAGGGTATGTGTAGCTGAAGTGAGAGACAACTTGGGCTGGTTGGAGGGTTGTTTGGAGACAGCATCAATAGACTGGGTGTTAGGCTGAATCGCGAATGAGAGGAAATGGCTTTCAGATTGAATAAGTGAGTGAGTGAGCATATAGCTCAGTACTGAAGAAACCAGTCAAATTGCTCAGAGGGTGTGGACTGCATTTGCCATGATATAAAAAAAAAAATCACTTGAGAAATAGTAATAATAAAATAACACTTATAGGTGAAATTTTTTAATGAAAACAAGTCACAGCCATATTTCTAAGTAATCGTAATAATAGCACAATCCTTTACTAGACTATCAATCCCACTTTCTGGAAGAAAGGGTAGGGAGTCTTATGAAAAATGGGGAGTCATACATCCAAGCACATTCAAGGCAGTGACGGTGTAAGTTCTCCTCCGTTTACCTCAGGTTCACTCTGAATCTCACCTGCGTTTCCGGTTGTGGTACAGAATTTTCATTTCAAATGCCCGGGCCCGCTGAGCAACCTTGTAACCAATACTGCCCATGCCAATAATCCCCAGGGTGGACCCCGTCACTTCCTGGCCCAGCCAGTTTGTGGGAAAGTTCTTTGTATCTGGTGAGGTGGCCAACTGGTGACCTAAGAAACAAGAGAATACAATGGAGAGTGGAGATGGTACCACTCAGAGACCCACAACCCTTCCTGGGACCTTTGGCCAAGGTCACAAGGGTATAGGATGCTGGTGGCAGGCCATGGCTGTCATGCATTTTTATGTGACAGCAAACCAAAGTTGCTGCAGGGAATCAAGGGGAACAGATGGCAGTGTCCTCATAGCAAAACCAGTACTTCCTGGTGGAATGCTTTAAAAGAGAAATTCCTTTCACATCAAGGAAGGATTTCTGGTTAAATTTGGTTTTGGGCCCAGTGGTTTAGCATCGACTTATGAACCAGGAGGTCACAGTTCAATTTCCCAGTCAGGGAACATGCCCGGGTTGCAGGCTCGATCCCCAGTGGGGCCATGCAGGAGACAGCCAATCAGTGATTCCCTCTCATCGTTGATGTTTTTAGTTCTCTCTCTGTCTCCCTTCCTCTCTGAAATCAATAAAAAATATTTTAAAAAAAGAAAAACTTGGGCCGAAACCGATTTGGCTCAGTGGATAGAGCATCGGCCTGCGGACTGAAAGGTCCCAGGTTCCATTCCGGTCAAGGGCATGTACATTGGTTGCGGACACATTCCCAGTGGGGGGCATGCAGGAGCAGCTGATCGATGTCTCTCTCTCATCAATGTTTCTAACTTTCTATCCATCTCCCTTCCTCTCTGTGAAAAATCAATAAAATATATTTTTTTTTTAAAGAAAAACTTGGTTTTGGGTGTGTGTGTGTGTATGTGTGTGTATGTGTGTGGGTATATATATATATATGTGACTATATGTGTATGACTGTGTATATGTGTGATTGTGTGTATATGTGTAACTGTGCATGTGACTGTACATGTGTGAGAGTGTATGATTGTGTGTACATGTGTGAGTATATGTTTGTGACTGTGTGTAGGACTGTGAGTATGTATAGATGACTGCATATATGTGTGTGTGAATCAGCAGTCAGAAACAGAAAGAGACTACATCTTGCTTCTCTCTCTTCAACCCCTTCACAACAGAGCTCCATCAGGAGACCAGGCAAGTGTTGAGCTGCTACACTGCCTTTCCTGGGGATGCCTCTAGAGATGCTCAGTGTGTGGACAGATGGGATTCTGCCTACTCACATGTAGGCCTTCACTCTTTGGTGACACGCTGACCAGTCAGTGCATGACGCCCTGGGCATTTCCCAGTGGCACTGGATTAGCACACATACACACTTCCCACTGGTATGTGAGTGAGTAGCATTTGGTAGGGCTGCCTCCAGACAGACGGCTGAACTACTTGTGCCTAGGACTGGGCTTGGGCACTAAGTGGGCTGAAAATGATCAGGAGGGGCTCCAAATACCAAGTGCCACCAACTCCTGGACACAGTGTAAAGAGATCAGGGCCAGGAAAGAATTTAAAGTTTGAAGGTAAAATTATATTTGTCATCTATAATAATAAAAGTGTAATATGCTAATTAGACCAGACGACCTTCTGGAAGAAGCCAGGGCTGCGAGAGAAGGCCAGGTCCCAGGTGCCAGAGGGAAGCTGGTGCCAGCAGCCGGGGGAAGGAAGGCCTAGTCTTGGACGAATTTGGTGCATCGGGCCTCTAGTGTATTAATAAGTGTCTGTCTGCCATCTGAGCCCACAGAAAAACCAGCATCTCCAACATGGCTTACCTTCCACCACTCTCCGGGCTGCCGCCAGCAGTAAGGCCATCCCCATGTCTGCCGTGGGACTGGAAACAGCCTGCGGTGTGTTGGCCAACTTCACGCCAAAGCTGGCGATGAGCTTCAGGTCTAGGTGGTCTAAACCGGCTCCTGCATTGGCAACAATCTTCAAGGCAGGCAGGCTCTGCAGGAGTTCCTGATCAACAACTGGCTTTCCGCTCCAGATATATACAGCCTGGATTTTTGGACCCACTTGTGTTTTATTTTCCAGAAGGTCTTGCATGGTAAAGAGATTAAAGTGTTTCTGCAACTCTCCAACATGATCTTTATATATACCAGATGGCTCTTCAAATCCAGACACCAAAACTCCCGGTAGGTCCTGATCCCCCATGGCCTGCAGAAAGACAACCATGATTTCTGCTATCAAAATAGAGTCTGTAAGAGAACAACCCATGTGCTCTCCTGCTACTCTTCAGATTTTCTACATTACAACAAGGCTGCAATTCATTATGAAAGCCAATAGACCCAGAGGTCTGAAACCATCAGTGTCTCCCTCACACCCTTTGAGCTGCCTCCAATGACATCCTCCTGGTAACCATGCATTGGTGTAACCCCAATCCTGGAGTGTGCTTCTAGTGGAGAGAAATGGCAGAGTGATGTATTGGGAGATCATTGCCTGTCTGCCCTCCCACTACACTGGGAGGCAGCCTGTGCCGAGGCTGTGACGAGCTTGGAAGCAGATCTAAGAGGCCTGCCAACAACTTGGTAAGCCTTGCCATGACTGCAGCCCTGGTCAATACCTTGTTTAAAGTTTCATGAAAGATCTTGGGCCAGAACCACTCAGGTAAGACACTTCCAGATTTCTGACCTGAACATCTGGGAGATAACAGATATTTGTTATTTCCAGCCACTAAAATTTAGGATAATTTGTTATGTATGCAGCATTAGCTACTAAAATTGTCTGTGAACCAAAATGATCTTGCAGAGGGAGGTGGATGTCTGCCGCAGTCTGAAAGCCGCAGCTGAAGCCACTCACTGAACAGCCAGCCAGGGGACCCAGAACACCACTTCCAATCGGCGCAGACACGCGGCGGATTCAGAGGAGATCCACACGGCACACGGAAAGGTCAGATTTCGCCTGGGATAAGATGAGTGAGAATTTACCAATGGAATCTAAGCATCTAGTCCAACATTTCTTCTTCTGCTCAGGAGGTGAAATGGAAGTTGGAAACAATCAGCAATCTGAAGGACTGTCCAATGAGCTCCTCTGAGCTCCTCCATGGGGCACGAGGACTAGGAGCAGCCTCCTGAGGCTCAGACCCCACACCTGAACCTGGGGTTCTGTTCTAGGATCCCTCCTCTTCCATGAAGGGGAACCTATTAAAACAGAGCACCTTCCTCACCAGTTTCCTGCCCGGAGATGACTGAATACAAGGTCTCATCCAGGGTGTGCTCTTGGCTCCTAAAGGCAAGTTCTTCTGATGTGGTTGCATTTGACAGGAAGACTGTCGAGGGCTTTTGCCACAGGGGTATAAGCTCATGAGAGAGACACAGGGCCCCCTATGATGCCACAAAGACTGATGGGGACTTACAGCCAAGCAAGGAGCAGGGCCAGTGGAGGTAAAAACATGATTCTTTCCTATGTGATTAGTTTGGGATCTTTGCAATGTGCCCGGTGCTTTCATAAGGAAAGAGTTTACACAGTGTGCTATAACACAATAAAAAGTTCCAACATCAAGGATCAAGGGTCTCCCTTTCTGGGGCTTGTGAAGCAGTTACTCATATCAAAGTGAATAAATGAGGAAATCATAGCAGTAAAAAAAAAATGAGGTACTATAGAAAGTAACCTCACAGAGTGATTGGATCATAAATTCCTAACTGGGCAGATCACTGCAGTAGTCATGGGAAGGCATATAACTTTTTAAGTAAAAGGTTTATCTTTGCCTTACACAAACCCTGTCTATTGTTTTTATGTGTGTAAATTAGCATACCTTTGAAATGCTAGATTAATCCTGTTTTTTAATTAAATCTTTATTATTCAGATTATTATAATCTATTTTTGAGAAATGCCTGAAGTGTGACCACCCTCAAGAGGGGCATGGTTTTGTCAACGCCCCTGTAATCCAATTCCCCACCTGCTTTCTCCCACCTTCACTGAATCTTCCTTACATTACCTCCTTAATTTCCAAATGCAAAAACAAACTGAAAACTGTCATTTTGGGCAAGCACTTGAGATCCTGCCTCCAGCAACTGTCAGTTTTGTCTCAAATAAACTCTTATAAATATTCTCTACAGGTTTGGAAGTTCTTATGTCAACATGACATTTTTTTTTTTACTGTGACAATAAAAAATATTTGTTATCTGTCAAATGAATTAAATAAGGTTTTACATTTCTTGTTACTGATAAAAATAAGATATTTTAAAAATATATTTTATTGGCAAAACCGGTTTGGCTCAGTGGATGGAACATCAGTCTGCGGACTGAAAGATCCCAGGTTCAATTCCGGTTGAGGGCATGTACCTTGGTTGCGGGCACATCCCCAGTGGGGGGCGTGCAGGAGGCAGCTGATCAATGTCTCTCTCTCATCAATGTTTCTAACTCTATCTCCCTTCCTCTCTGTAAAAAATCAACAAAATGTATTAAAAATATATATATATATTTTATTGATTTTTTTTTTTACAGAGAGAAAGGGAGAGAGATACAGTTAGAAACATCTATCAGCTGCTTCCTGCACACCCTCCACTGGGGATGTGCCCGCAACTAAGGTATGTGCCCTTGACCGGAATAGAACCTGGGACCCTTCAGTCGGCAGGCTGACACTCTATCCACTGAGCCAAACTGGTTTCAGCTGAAAATAAGATATTTCTGATATTTCGTAGCTTTCCTGCAAAAGTAAAATCTGTTGTGTTTCAAGAATTGAAGTTAATGGAGAAGGAACCAAGATGGCAGCATAGGTAAACACCTGAACTTACTGTCTCGCACAACCACATCAAAACTACAACTAAAAGAAAAAACGATATCATCCAGAACTACAGGAAGGCTGGCTGCGTGGAAGTTCTACAACAAGAAGGAAAGAGAAAAGCACATCTAGACTGGTAGGAGGTGCAGAGGTGCAGAAGAGCAAAGGTATGGAGGTGCACAGAAACAGGCTGGCAACTGAGTACACTGTGATCTTTTTTCAATCAGGAGGGAGATACAACCTCCTGAATGCTCTGAACTCCAATACCAGGCGAAACTCTGGGGACTCAGACTCATACGGGGAGAAATTGGACTGTCTGGCATCAGGCCAGAACACAAGGGCGGCTTTCTCTCAGAGGGGGTCACAGTGTTCATTGTTCCTGCACAGGGCTGCGAGACACACAGATCCAGGAACCTATCCAGGCGGGGCCAATGGGCAACCATTGCTGTTTGCATTGCCCATGATTCCCTGAGAACACACCTCACCCAATTTACAATCCCACCCAAGCTGTGCGCAGAGGCCTTTGCATATAAATGGCTTGACCTTTTGCAACCTAACCTAACAAACTACAGCTGGGTCAAAGAAACTCAGAGCTTCCAAAAGAACGCCTAAGATTCATCAGCAGCATTGTTTCATAGCTGCGCCTCATCTGGGCACCTCCAAACTCCAAACCAAGAGGAGGAATTTGCAAATCTCTCTGTAGCTCTTGCTGGGTGGCCTCAGGCAGGGGTTGACTTCTCACCTCCTTGGAGATACAAGAGCCAGTTCACCCAGTGGTCAAAGTGAGATCACACCAGATTACAACTCCTCAGATCCATAAGAGACACACTCAGGGGCTAGACTGTGAGCACCAAAGCCCCACTGAAGCAAGTCCTGCCCCATATGGGTGTTTCCAACACAGCACTTCTACCATTGTAGACACAACTGGCCCTCACAGCCAATTGATCTGGAGGTCAATTCCACCCAGTGATATCAACAGCAATCAAGTCTTAACTACAACAAGACTGTGCACACAGCCCACAAAGGGGTGCACCAAGAGAGTCCACCTCAGGTAACTAAGGAGGCTGAGCCACTGGACCTTATAGGACACCTAGCACACAAACCCACTCAATCAACACAAGGAAGCAAAGAAATGAAGAACAAAGAAACAGATCAAAAATGAAAGAAATGGAGGAAAACAAAGTACAGGATATAGACTTCAAAACCATGGTTATATGATTACTCAAGAATCTTCTAGAAACCTCTAAGAAATTTAGTGAGACCCTCAAAGATATGAACAAAAGACCAATGAAAAATTAACATACACTGACTGAAATAAAGAATAATATACACAGATCCAATAGCAGACTAAAAAATCTCAAGAATCAAGTCAAAGATTTGAAATATGAAGAACCAAAAAACACCCAAATGGAAAAGTGCAAAGAAAAAAAGAATCCAAAAATATGAAGATAGTATAAGGAGCCTCTGGGACAACTTCAAGCATACCAACATCCAAATTATGGGGGTGCCAAAAGAAGAGAAAGATCAAGATACTGAAAACCTATTTGAAGAAATAATGACTGAAAACTTCCCCTTCCTGGTGAAAGAAATAGGTTTACAAGTCCAGGAAGTGCAGAGAACCCCAAACAAAAGGAATATAAAGAGGACCAAGCCAAGACACATCATCATTAAAATGCCAAGAGCAAAAGACAGAATATTAAAAGCAGCAAGAGAAAAACAGTTACTTACAAGAAAGTACCCATACGACTGTCAGCTGATTTCTCAACAAAAACTATGCAAGCCAGAAGGGAGTGGCAAGAAATATTCAAAGTGATGAATAACAAGAACCTACAACTAAGATTACTCTATCTGTGAAGATCAGATAAAGAGCTTCACAGATAAGAACAAGCTAAAGGACTTCATCACCACCAAACCAGTATTATATGAAATGCTGACAGTTATTCTTTAAGAAGAAGAAGAAGGGAGAAACCAAGATGGCGGCATAGGTGAACACCTAACTGCTGCCTCGCACAACAATTTCAGGACTACAAGTGAAGGACAGGGCGGACATCATCCAGAACCACAGGAGGGTTGGCTAAGTGGAGGTTCTACAACTAGAGGGAAGAAGAGGGGCTCACGGAGACTCGGAGGAGCTGCAAAAAGCTGAGGTACAGAGACACGTGTGGAGAGAGCGGGCAGCAGAGTGCCTGGCTGGCTTCCTTTGACGGGAGGGAGACAGAGACTCCCAACTGCACGGAACCCCTTATCTTACTGCACTGGGCCCCAGTTCTGGGCGAGACTCATACGGGGGAGTCTGGACTATAAGAAGGGAGGAGTGCACAGAGGTTTAGGGAAGCTTCGCAAGGCCAGAGGTCTGGGGGCATGAAGACGGACTGCTGATTGTGCCGCTGGCTTTCTCCAGTGGGCGGGAGATAGAGCCTCCCAAATGTGCCACTTCTAACTCCACTAAACCCCAGTTTATGGCGAGACCCAGGGGACCCAGACTCGAGCGGTACTGGAGTGCAGGGGAGCTGGAAAGGCAGGCATGCGCATGCGTGTGCATACAGAGAGGCTGCAACAATTACCCAGAGACACTTGAGACCCAGGGGCTGCGTGGGGCATGGCTGACTGGAAGCCAAGGTGATCTATGCTAAGCCTTGAGACTCCATCCCATCCAAGCTCAACAAAGAGGCTTTTGCAGTTTTGCAAGTCTTGTATCATAAGATTCTAATTCCAACATAGAAGTTCTCCCTGCATTGTGAAAATGCGAGACAAAGGAACAGATCACAAACGAAAGAAATGGAGGAAAACCAAGTACAGGATATAGAGTTCAAAACCACAGTTATAAGGCTTTTCAAGAATTTCCTAGAAAAGATGGATAAATATACTGAGACCCAAGAGAAGATGAAAAAGGACCAACTAGAAATTAAACATACACGAACTGAAATAAAAAATATTATACAGAGACCTAGCAGCAGACTAAAGGAAGGCAAGAAACAAGTCAAAAATTTGAAATACAAAGAAGCAGAAAACACTCAACTGGAAAAGCAAGAAGAAAAAAGAATAAAAAAATGTGAAGATAGCCGAAACCAGTTTGGCTCAGTGGATAGAGTGTCGGCCTGTGGACTGAAAGGTCCCAGGTTCGAATCCAGTCAGGGGCACGTACATTGGTTGCGGGCACATCTCCAGTAAGGGGTGTGCAGGAGGCGGCTGATCGATGTCTCTCTCTCATCGATGTTTCTGACTTTCTATCCCTCTCCCTTCCTCTCTGTGAAAAATCAATGAAATATATATATATTTTTTAAAAAGTGAAGATAGTGTAAGGAGCCTCTGGGACAACTTCAAGCATACAAACATTAGAATTATGAGGGTGCCAGAAGAAGAGAGAGAGCAAGATACTGAAAACCTATTTGAAGAAATAATGACAGAGAACTTCCCCCACCTGGTGAAAGAAATAGATTTACAAGTCCAGGCAGCACACAGAACCCCAAATTAAAGGAATCCAAAGAGGACCACACCAAGACACATCATCATTAAAATACCAAGAGCAAAAGACAAAGAGAGAATATTAAAAGAAGCAAGAGAAAAAAAGTTAGTTACCTACAATAAAGTACCCATACAACTGTCAGCTGATTTCTCAACAAAAACTATGCAAGCCAGAAGGAAGTGGCAAGAAATATTCAAAGTGATGAATAGCAAGAAATATTCAAAGTGATGAACCTACAACCAAGATTACCATACCCAGCAAAGCTTTCATTCAGAATTGAAGGGCAGATAAAGAGCTTCACAGATAAGAAAAAGCTAAAGGCCGAGACCGGTTTGACTCAGTGGATAGAGCGTCAGCTTGTGGACTGAAAGGTCCCAGGTTCGATTCCAGTCGGGGGCATGTACCTTGCTTGCGGGCACATCTCCACTGTGGGGCGTGCAGGAGGCGGCTGATCAATGTCTCTCTCTCATCGATGTTTCTGGCTTTCTATCTCTCTCCCTTCCTCTCTGTAAAAAATCAATACAATATATTAAAAAAGAAAAAAGAAAAAGCTAAAGGAGTTCATCAACACCAAACCAGTATTATATGAAATGCTGAAAGGTACTCTTTAAGAAGAGGAAGAAGAAAATGGTAAAGATAAAAATTATGAACAATAAATACAAATCTATCAACAAATGAATCTAAAAATTAAGTGAATTAAAAATCTGATGAACAGAATAAAGTGGTGAATATAATAGAATCAGAAGCATAGAAAGGGAGTGGACTGACAAGTCTCAGGGCGAAAGGAGTGAGGGGGGTACAGGGAAAGACTAGATAAAAATCATACACCTATGGATGAGGATAATGCCGGGGGAGGTTAGGGTAGAGGGATGATGGGAGCCGGGTGGAGAGGAGCTATGGGGGGGAAAAGAGAAACAAATGTAATAATCTGAACAATAAAGACTTATTAAATAAAATAAAAGAAGAGGAGGAAGAAGGAAAAGGTAAAGATAAAAATTATGAACAACAAAGTGACAACAAATATATATCTATCAACAACTGAATCTAAAAATCGAGTGAATTAAAAATATGATGAACAGAATAAACTGGTGTATATAATAGAATCAGGGGCATAGAAAGGGAGTGGACTGACAATTCTCAGGGGGAAGGGAATGTGGGTTATGTGGGAAGAGGCTGGACAAAAATCGAACACCTATGGATGAGGACAATGGGGGGAGGGTAAAGGCATGGTGTGGGGTGGGAACCGGGTGGAGGAGAGCTATGGGGGGAAAAAGAGGAACAACTGTAATAATCTGAACAATAAAGACTTATTAAAAAAAAAGAATTGAAGTTAATGAATGGATCTTTGGGTCATGACTAAAAATGTTTGTTTCAAGTTGGTTTAAAAAAATTTTGGACTTCAAGATAAGAATATTTTAGTTTACTTTTGCAGAGAGAAAGTGTGATTCCTGATCACTTTATACACAACTTTTCATTAGCATTGGTTAAAGAGCAATAATGACATATCCAACACACCATTATTGTCAGTGGTTTTATGTGGAAAAGATTCAAGATTCTCCAAGTGACTGATGGCTGCTCCAAATAATAAGAGGGAATAAGATTTCCAGTTGAAATGGAAGTAACAGTGATGGGAGAACCAGGCAGATGCAGGGCTCACACCTTGGTCTCTTTCTCTTGCACCGGACTTTAACCATTTCCAATCATGGGCCAGAGTCCAGCAAAGGAGCCTGACAATTATCTGATTAGCGCATGACCTGATAAGGGGACCCAAAAGATTAAAATATTTACAGATTCCTTGACAATCGGTTTGCTAGTTCAAGATTAATGAAACCTGCACTGTTTGTACCGTTTATGTGAGATTTCTTGAGTTACCAGGAATCAACAAATCCAATATAACTTAAAACCAATACTATCACAATATACCTCTGCAAAAACAGGCACTAAGCTCCCAAAACACTGGATTCATGTAAGGGTGTGAACTATGAACTAAAATATGATATGGGTACCACAAATTTTACCCATTTAAAGCTTAATGTGCCATTGCCTACACCTTACAAAAATAATAAACACCTGTCCAAATTTACCTCTAAATCCTGGCAGTGTCCCTGAAGCCACCCTCATTCTGCCTCAAATGAGGCAACGATACATTTCTCCAGGTAAATCCTTGAGGGTCCTGCTATGCAGGTCTGGATGGGTTTAGGATTCAAATGCCTGTCACAGGTGAAATTTGTGGTCAAAGCCACGCCCATGCTTCAGGAGCTCCATTCATTCTTGCGCCCTCACCACAACAAACTAGGGGCAACTTACCTTTTCTTAAAAAAAAAACCAAACAAACAAAAAAAAAACTTTTATTGATTTCAGAGAGGGAGAGATAGAAACATCAATGATGAGAATCATTGATTAGCTGCCTCCTGTACGCCCCCTACTGGTGATTAAGCTCACAACCCCAGGCGTGGGCCTTTGACTGGAATTGAACCTGGGATCCTTTCGTCTGCAGGCTTACCTTTTCAAAGCACTCAAGATCTCAGGGACGCTCAGGTAGAACCCAGTCTCCCAGGCAGGTTCCTCAGAGAGTCAAAGATTACAGGGACTTTCAACCTGCATAACACACCTTACCTGTGTCTCCACCCCTGCTACGTTTAGCCCAACCCCAGTCCTGCCTCTGCCTGGGACAACACACACACACACACACACACACACACACACACCCTAAACAAGGGTGCCAATGCAATTCGATGGGGAAGGAATAATCTTTCCAAAACACGATGTGGGACAACTGGATATCCACATGTAAATGAATGAAGTTGGACATCTAATAACACACACAACAATTAACTCAAAATTATCTTAGATCTAAATCTAAGAACTAAAAGTATAAGACTCTTAAGAGTAAACAGGAGTAAACACTCATGAACTTTGGTTTCTTACATATGACACCAAAAGCACAAGCAACACAAGAATAACATAGACACATTGGACTTAAAATGTAATACGATACCAATAAAAAGTGAAAAGTTAATCCACAGAATAGGAGGAAATATTTTCATATATGTCTGGTTTTCCTGCGTGAGTTTTTCTGTTAATGAACTTCTTTTGAGAAGTTTATATCTGGGAAGCATAACTTGCAAAATGACTAATTTGGGGCCCGGAAGTTAAGCTCTGCTGGGCCTGACCCAGCACAGCCCCTTTGGGCCGAGGGGCGGGGCGTCCTGCAGGCAATCAGATTCCAGGCAACTACCTGAGGCTACCCGTCAGGCCCCTCGGCCCCGGCAGGGACGCGCACGCGCACGGCGGGCGGACGCACGCAGGCGAGCACGCGCACGCGCACGCGCACATTAGTGCGTTTGTACGCCGAGAGCAGTCGCTGCGAGAGCCGGGTCGGGTGTTCGAGAAGGTACCAGCGATCCGGGTCGAAGAGCGGGGTCCTGGGAGGGAGCTGGGGATCCGGGCTGGGCGTGGAGGTCGGAAGCCGGGATCGGGGGGAAGAACGGGGATAGTGGGGTCCTGAGTGGGAGCCGGGGGTCCGGGCCGGGGTTGGGGGGGTCGGAGCCGGGGCCGGGGCCCGGGCCGGGGGCGGAAGTCGGGCCGGCCGGGGAGGCGGGAAGCGGGAGTCGGTGGGCCGCTCCTTCGCCGGCGCTGCGCGCGGTGTGTGACGGAGCCGGAAGCGGCTCGTCCGCTGAACTGAGTTCCTCTCGCGCAGAGGCCGCTCGAGTCGCCATCATGTCGTATATGCTCCCGCACTTGCACAACGGCTGGCAGGTGGACCAGGCCATCCTGTCGGAGGAAGACCGAGTGGTGGTCATTCGGTTCGGGCACGACTGGGATCCCACGTGCATGAAAATGGACGAGGTGCTGTACTGCATCGCGGAGAAGGTACCGTCGCCCCCGCCCCCGCCGCGCTGCAGTCCGCGCGGTGTCTGTTTGCTTCTTACTTTGCCAGCTGACAGGAACATTTAAAAGTGAGGTTAAAAAGCTGGATTCCACACGCGTTGTGCATGCCTCGAATTTTAATGTGCCAGCAAGTAAAAAAGAAGATGTAGGATTGACCTGGTGCTGTGAGGACGAGCTCCCTGGAATTGCACACAATAGGCTGGCTGTGCCTTTCTCTTCTGGGAGGAAGTTTCCCTACGTTACAAAAAAAAGTTCACGATCCCTCTCCCTAAATTAAATCACTGAATAATTCCTAATGATAGGGTGTTTTTTTTTGTTTTTCAAAATTTGCATCTGTGGGGACCAAGAACACAATGTTTCTTTTTCATACTTTGGCAAGTGTTGGAGCTCCCTTTAAATAGTTTAGCTTAAAAGGATTGTTATTTTTTTTGGTATCGTGTTTATTTGTTGTATTTATGAAGCCGAACATGTATGTTAATAGCATAGTAGCTCTTCTTGTCTGTTTTGTTTTATAACAGATGATTTAAATGCAGGGACTGGTTTGCTGATAGTAGGAAGGGTGCAGTTGTAGGGTGTTTCTGTGTAACCAGAGCCTTAGTTCTTTTTAAATCTCCTCATGGTGATTTTAAGATAACTTTTACTTTGGCTTTTTGCCATTTCAACAATAGGGCAAAAGGCACATATATTAGGGTGTTAATGAAGTTATTAAGATCATTTGAAGAGTAACAGTGGAAACACTGAAACCATTTTTTCTTTTTCTTTTTTTAATATATTTTATTGATTTTTTACAGAGAAGGAGGGAGAAGGATAGAGAGAAACGTGGGTCAGTTGCCTCCTGCCCACCCCCACTGGGGATGTGCCCACAACCAAGGTACAATGCCCTTGACTGGAATTGAACCTGGGACCCTTCAGTCCGCAGACCGATGCTCTATCCACTGAGCCAAACCGGTTGGGGCCCATCTTTTCTTTCATGGGTATAGAAGATGGTAATATTGGTTGGGTTAAAATAACACCTTTGAGTAAATCACGAGTATACACTTTGTATTTCGGAAGGAAAAGTTGATTTTTTTACTACCTCCTATTTGGAAGGAAAGGCAGAGTGATGTAGGGATTGTGACATTGTAGACCTTAGGGACTGTTCTTCCCTATCTGTCGTCATAAGTAAGTTGGCATCCTTACCAAGTGCACTGCAGAGATTCTGATTGTATGAATTCTGGTGAGGTTTAGAAACAGCTTCTTTGGGAAGCCTCTTTGGGAATTGTGGTGTGACTTTCAGAAACCTCTCAACAGAGGTCTGGATCCAAGTATGAGTGCTGTACTCGTCAGACATTCCAAGGACACTGAGGAGCTTGGGGAGGACCCAGGAGAGCCTTGAACTCAAGCACCTTTCCACTAAGCAAATCATTAGCATCTTGACTTTGAAATAACCTAGGGTCTGTGTTCTGGATTCCAGCTTGCAAGTGGTGGCACAATCACCAGGTGATGTCCGGATCCTGCTGCCCTCAGCGCCAGGCTAGAGACATAAGAGTTGGTTGATTCTTCATGTCTGAACAAAACTTAGCAAGATGCTCTTGGCTAGGAGACATATTTTATGAGTTAAGTTTTTAGAGACTTTTACCAGAGTGGTTCTTTTCTAATTCCTTTAAGTAAGAGACCGAATTGCTGTGTCACTAGTGGGCATACTCCTCTTGTATTGAACCTGTTAATAAGGGCAGTTTAATTAGGCTTATTTTGACAATTTTTCTTTAGTCTTTAAGTTACCCTTTTTTCTCTTGTCCAAAAATGTGGATTTTTATTTTAATAAACTTTCAATATTGTATTATAATATAGCTATTCAAAATGCAAGCTTGAAATGCTTTATAAGACTATTAACATTTTACTTTCATCTCAGTATAAGGATAAAATATGAGTTTATAATTCTGGAAGTTCTTTTTGGGGAAGCTCAACAGAAATTTTTGAGATTTAAGGTTTTAGTGTAAAGAACAATTTAACTCTATTTAAAAATCTCCCTCTGCAGAAATGGCAGATAATGGGAGATCTTCCTCATCTTGTTACCAGCCCTGTTTGGATATCCCAGCTGTTTTAAAGTGAGTAAAAGTTCCTGGATTGAGGCTGGAATGTGGTGTATTGACTTGATGCTCTGACAGTGCCAACCCCCCTTCGTGCTGGGTTAGTTTTGAGTGATACTGAAACAGAGAGATATGCTTACTGATTTTCAGCTGTGGGAATTTGATAGCGTGGTAATAGCAATGTTTCCTGCTTAGCAGCTGGTTTTATGCACAGCTTTGAAGAGACACTATTTTGTGCCCCCCTGAGCTGTCTGCCATTCTGTAGGAACACTTTGTTACAGCTCAGTTTCCTAAATTCCACGGTAGTTAAGACTAAGTGGGACATTTAATTTTTGTGTTAAAAAGCCCATACAAGTAGAGTTTAAAATATGTAGAACCTCAGTGATATTGATTAGTGATCATACATTCTAGATGAAATTGTATGTAAGGCAAATATATTGATGGAACTTTTTAGGAATGATTATGGGGTCTTTCTGAAGCATCACATAAATTAATTGAACCAGTGGAAGTTGGTGTTTAGTCTGAGAAATCGATAGGAACCAACAGAAGTCATGTTTTTGTATTCACTCTGGATTTGTGTCTCTGCATATAATCACCTTGCAGCAAGCAGCTATGAGAGGCAGGATTGAGCAGTGGTTATGGGCCCAGACTGAGCTGGATTCTGCCACTTACTGCCTGCATGACATTAGGTAACTCATCTGTAAGAAAAGGATACCAGTGCTGGATTCATAGGTGGTTTTGAGGACAGAGTTAACATCAAGTAGTATATTCAGTAATCATTAGCTACATTATTATTACTCTCTCACATCACAAAATTTGCAATAGTTATTGTAAATTGAGCTAATCAGGGCACATGATTGTTTTATTTATTTATTTTAAAAAATATATATTTATTGACTTCAGAGAGGGAGGTGGAGAGAGAAACATCAGTGATGAGAGAGAGTCATTGATCGGCTGTCTCCTGGATGCCTTCAACTGGGGACGGAGCTTGCAACCTGGGCAAATGTCCTGACTGGGAATCCTATGAACCATAAAATCCTGGTTCATAGGTCGATGCTCAACAGCTGAGCAACACCAACCAGGCAGGGCACATAGTTTTAGAAAATTAAGTTACCATGTAATCTTCTGATGGAATTGAAATGAATTAAGTAGCGGTGTAATAATTAGCCACTTGACAGCCCAGAACATTTTTCTAGTGTATTAAGTTCTCAACTGGGGGAGGACCACCATACAAAGAGCCGAGTGGTGGTTGATCACTGACTTGCTGAAGAAAAAGGTGTGCTCTTAAAGTCTGTGGGCATCAAAGCTGAAAAGGATATTTACTATTGTAGATGACAAAAACAATATGTATTTTAAAAATAACTTGATAATAGCGATTAATTTGTACATGTGATTCTTGGTTTAAAAAAAATACTACTTAACCAGTTAAGATTACTAATAGTAGGCAAAATGTATTTTAAATACAGCAAATATATTTACAGTACTGTTAAAAAAGATGGTTCTTGTGAGTAAATGGGAAAAATTTTTGAAAAAATAAGAAATTCCAGTTAATTTTTAAGTAAACTTCAAAGAAACATACATTAGAACAGTTCACTGTTGTTTTTTAGGTATATCAGAGACAAAAAGTTAAAAAGGTGTTGAAGTGTGGGGTGTGCTGGATGTTGTAATGTTCAGGTGGTAGAGCTGGCATCACCCTGAGGAACGTGGCTGGCATTGTGCGCACGTCAGATGGTCCCGCTATTCTCAGTAACTGACTGTTTGGGAGACCATTGCTGTCATTTTTGCAAAAGTGGAAACAATCACAGTGTCCAGTGATAGGACACTTAGGCCAGCCACAGTGCTAGGTGGGAAACTGACCCCACATGGTTTTCATGACAGCTCCTGAACAGGTGCTAGCAGTTAGCCGTCCAGACTTGGAAACTGGGATTTAAACTGGAACGTACACCATGCTGGATGGAATATTATTTGGCCTTTAAAAATGACCTTTATTTAATAACTAGAGGTCCAATGCATGAAATTCGTGCAAGAGTAGGCCTTACTGCCCTGACCGGTTTGGCTCAGTGGATAGAGCATCAGCCTGCGGACTGAAGGGTCCCAGGTTCGATTCCGGTCAAGGGCATGTAACTTGGTTGCAGGCATATCCCCAGTGGGGAATGTGCAGAGGCAGCTGATCGATGTTTCTGTTTCTCTATCCTTCTCCCTTTCTCTCTGTAAAAAATCAATAAAATATATTTTAAAAAAAAAAAAAGAGTAGGCCTTCCTTCCCCTTGTTGCCAGCACCGAATTCCCGCTGGCACCCTTCCCTGGCAGCCCTGGCTTTGTCCAGAAGGACGTACAGAATGATGTCTCATCTAATTAGCATATTATGCTTTTTATTATTATAGATGTGGAAAAAAAAGTGATGTCAGCTGGAGAAAAGCAGAGAGTAGAGGTGTCCTTATCAGCAAGCTTTGGGTTGAGAAAGAAACATTAACTTTTCATTTGAAAACACTCAGGTTTATTAGGACTGTTAGGTTTTGTAAATTATGTAACTTGTTTGAAAATTACTGGGCTGGATACAAAAGAGTAATTTTTCCATTTCATTTCTATATTTTCCAAGTGAACAATTTTTAAATGGAGAAAAGATAGACACCTAGCTTTATTTTAGTTGTATATTAAAAAAATACAAAGGGGTTTTAATTACCTGCAGACTCATTAATGAATCTGAACTGTTTAGGACAGCGGTCGCCAACTGGTAGTCTGCGGACCACTAGTGGTTCTTGAGTCTGAAAGGTTGGCAACCACTCGTTTAGGTGACATAGTTCTCTATGTGGAAGGCATCACGACAATACAGGAATCCAAATCCACGTGAGGAGAAGCTCTGTCAGGTGGGAGCTTTTCCAGAGGAAAACCTGGGAGGGTTCAGCGTGAGGGACCGCATGCTCACATAGCCACCCACCTGGATGAGCCACATCTGTTGTATGGTCCCTTCCTGCCAGTATTGGGAGAGTCTTTTGTCAGCCCCATCTCTGAGGAAGGGCGTTAGACCTGACATCTCCTAAGGCAGTTCTGAACTCAGGATTATAGAGTTAAGTACATACTGTCCAAAACCATGGGTCTTAGTGACAATAATGTGTTTCTTGAGTTTTGAAATATAAGTTTATTGTTAAAGTTCATTCTTTTAACAAATACTTACTAGTGCCTTGAATGTGTCAGATGTTTAGCTCTGAGGACACATCCATAAAGACTATAAATGTGGTTTCTGGCCTTGTGTGGCTTGAGATTCATCTGAAAAATCCTAATGTGATTTTAGCCTTACTAGCAGGACTCAATTGATTGACATCGACCTATAAAGCAGGAGGTCATGGTTCAATTCTGGTCAGGGTGCATGATTGGGTTGTGGGCCGAAGCCCAGTGTGGGGAATGCAGGAGACAGCCAATCAATGATTCTCTTCCAAGGAGAGGAAGAGAAAGAAACATAGATGTGAGAAACATCTACTGACTGCCTCCTCCATGCCCCCTACTGGGAATGAAGCCCAAAACTGAGTATATGTGCCCTGACAAGGAATTAAACCAGTAACATTTTGGTGCCTGAGACAGTACTCAATTAACTGAGCCACACCAGCCAGGGCTTGCATTATTATTGATGTACTAGAGGCCCAATGCACTGAAATTTGTGCAAGGGCCTTGGCCCCGGTCCCGGCCCCTACCCTCTGTGGTATTGTTGGGAAGGAAGGATGACTGGCCTAATTAAAACATATCACCCTTTATTATTAGAGATTTATTTGTATTACAACTGTAAACCTACGTATGCCCATCCCAGTATTTATAAAGAGCCTTTAAAATATATTCTTTGTTCTAGAAATTCTACTTTAGGAATTTATCCTTAGAAAATAATGAATGTGTGCACAAATTTAAGGGTTAGACTTCATAGGGGAAAATTGATATTAATGAAAATGAATTATTTATATTCATGAAAAATCAGAAAGAAAGTAGAAGAAAGGTAAAGTAATGGCATAGACATTTGATGAACTAATTATTGAATACAGCCATAAAAGTTGTTTTTTATAAAGTAAGAGAATTCTTATAAAGCAATATAGTAAATATTGTAGTATGATCACTATGTGATCACATTTTGTTAAAGCTTAAAGTTAAAAAAAATACACACACACACACACACACACACACACATACATATACATACCAGGAGCCCTGGCGGTTGGAGGAAAAATGGGAAAGAACATACTAAAAATACTTTTGCAGTGGTTACTTTTCTAAATCTTTCTGATGAATTTGTATTTAAAGAAAATTTGTTATATATGATATTATTTGTAGTAGTAGTTTGTTACTATTTACAAGAGTTCAAACCCAAGTACCTGGGGAATGAATGGCATGTTGGAAAGCAGTTGTTCAATGCATGTGATTAAGTATTAGTAAAAGTATATATTTGGAAAAGATCGTATAGATTATTGCTAGATCAGCATGAATAGTATGTCTGTGGATATTTTCTGAAGGTTCTTGTAACTTGCTATTCTAAAAAAAAAATGTTAAAGGGAGGTGTAATAGCCAATTATTTGCTAGGTGTCCTGAACTTGTTTAATTATTTTTCTGTGTTAACTCTACTGGGATTTTTTTTTTGTAATGTTGGAGAGCTTGAAAATTGTTCTGTCATACACAGATGATTGTTTTAGTTTTTAATGTACTTTTACAGAGTTAAAAAAATTATTTTTATTTTAGTTTTTTTTTTTTAATGTTCTTTACTTTTAGGTTAAAAATTTTGCAGTTAATTATCTTGTGGATATTACAGAAGTACCTGACTTCAACAAAATGTATGAGTTATACGATCCTTGTACTGTCATGTTTTTCTTCAGGTAAGTCCTCTTAAACTTGTTATTTAAATTGTCCTCTTTATTTTTATTGATTTCAGAGAGGAAGGGAGAAAGAAATAGAAACATCAATGATGAGAGAGAATCATTGATTGGCTGCCTCCTGCTGATCCCTCCACTGGGGATTGAGCCCACAGCCCCAGGCATGTGCCCTGACCGAGAATCGAACCAGTGACCTCTTGTTTCCTGGGTCGGTGCGCAACCACTGAGTCATGCTGGCTGGGCTCCTTTTCTCTTAAAGTTGTTTTTTAAATTGAAATTGTTGGTCTAGAAGTTTAATGTAATCAAGATGCCTTTAGATTCTCTTACTGGGAAGGAAGTCATTATGTAGTCATATCACATACAGATTGTATCACCAGGCAATTAATGTTATCTTTTCAATAACTTTTAAACAGTTCTAGTTTTAGCATTTACCCAGTGGTAAATTACCCTTTTGAAGTAACTTT
>PVJN01038177.1:0-20503 GCA_004026805.1 Lasiurus borealis
AAAAATAGGTTTTACTGCCTTTTCACAGAGAGGAAGGGAGCGGGATAGAAAGCCAGAAACATCGATGAGAGAGAGAGACATGGATCAGCCGCCTCCCTGCACGCCCCCTACTAGGGATGTGCCCGCCACCGAGGTACATGCCATTGACCGGAATCGAACCCAGGACCCTTCAGTCTGCAGGCTGAGAGGAGGACACTCTATCCACTGAGCCACACTGGTTTCGGCTATTAAAAATATGCTATCGGGGAAATTTGCCATCTGGACTGATTTGTTAAGATTCAGATTGTTGCCGAAACTGGGGTGGCTCAGTGGATAGTGTCGGCCTGCGGACTGAAGGGTCCCAGGTTCAATTCCGGTCAGGGGCATGGACCTTGGTGGCGGGCACTTCCCCAGGAGGGGGCGTGCAGGAGGCAGCTGATCAATGTCTTTCTCATCCACGTTTCTAACACTCCCTCTCCCTTCCTCTCTATATAAAATCAATAAAATATATTAAAAAATTTTTCTGAAAAAAAATAAATAAAAAAGATTCAGACTGTCTTCTGAGAATATTCCCAAGTCCTTATATCCTTCTATTTTTTAAAAACACACACACACGTTTTTAGTGATTTCAGAAGGAGAGAGGATCACTGACTGGCTGCCTCCTGCACACCCCCTACTGGGGATAGAGCTCCCTCACCCCCCCCCCCCAACCCGGGCCTGTGCCCTGACTGGGAATGGAGCCGTGACCTCCTGGTTCACAGGCCGAAGCTCAACGCCGGAGCCACGCCGGCCGGGCTGTCCAAGTTTTCCTGAAACGCCTCTGCTTGGAGCTGAAGTACCAGCAGCTTCCGGGAAAGCACTGGGCACGCCTGCCGCTTTGGCGGCGGGCATCTGTGCTTCGGTTTTGGGCGGTAAAAGGCGGTTTCGAGAAACTAAAAACAGACGTGGCACGCCCCAGAATAGAACCCTCTGTGACCACGGAGCGCCGGGCGGGCCAGGCCAGTCCTTCAGAGCCGTGTCTACCCCGCCTTCCAGCTGCATCGGCAACTGGATCCGCATGAGTCAGCCGGCGCTCGGACCCGGCGCCCGGGAATGAATGAGGGGTCGGGGGGAGCGGCCCATTCACACCCATCCCGGTGGCCTCGCGGCTATTGGTGGAGCAGTGGCTCTCAACCTGTGAGTCGCGACCCTTTTGGGGGCCAAACGACCCTTTCACAGGGGTCGCCTAAGACTATCGGAAAACACCTATTTCCCATGGTCTTAGGAACCCACACACCGCTCCTCGGTGTCGCAAAGTGTAGCCGCATCGTTGACTGTTGTCCTAGGAAGACTGTTGCCCATGCTACACCGCAATTCAAGACAAAATTTATTTATTTGTCATGAGAAATAAATATTTCACAATATATAATTACATATTATTTTTGTGATGAATTCCTATGCTTTACTTATGTTTAATTTGTAACAACGAAAATACATCCTGCCTATCAGATATTTACATGACAGTTCATCACAGTAGCAAAATGACAGTGATGAAGTAGCCACGGAAATAATGTTATGGTTGGGGATCACCACCCCATGCGGAGCTGTCTTAAAGGGTCGCAGCCTGAGGAAGGTGGAGAACCACTGCTTTAGAGCATGAAAAAAAAAAATTTTTTTTTTTACTATATTTCCCGGCGTATAAGACGACTTTTAACCCAGGAAAATCTTCTCAGAAGTTGGGGGTCGTCTTAGACGCTGAGTGTCCTCTTATAGGGCGGGTCTATCCCAAACTCTATTATTTTAACTGGAAAAGTTGGGGGTGATCCTATACACCCAGTCGACTTCTATGCCGGAAAATACGGTATTTATTTTAAAGTAGGTTTTTCACTGATTTCAGAGAGAGGAGGGAAGAGGGACGATCGATCGAAACGATGAGAGGGAATCACGGATTGGCTGCTTCCTGCATGTTCCCCTACTCCCCCCCCCCACACACACACTGGGGATGGAGCCCGCCACCCGGGCCTGTGCCCTGACTGGGAGTTGAACCCTGACCTCCCAGTTCCTTGGTGTATGCTCAGCCCCGGAGCCACGCCCGCCGGGCTGACCGTGCGGCTGTGGGAAGGGGTTCTGTTCGGATGAAGGCTTGAACCCATCGGCCGTGGGGACGGACTCCCCGACCACCCATCCCACCCTCGCTAACCGTGGTGCTCCCCACTTCTCCCTGCTTCTCTGTAGGAACGGCGTGTTTTGTTTTTTATTGGCGTCCGTTCGGGGTGAGGTGCCCAAGCGCTCCGGGGAGGTGGGGAGGGGCCTCAGGGCGCCTGGCCTGACTCACGGTCCCCCCTCGGCCCCGCCTGGGCCTTCGGGTCCTCTGGGGGCTCACGGGATGCATTTCCCGGCGGCGGAGGCGGAGCTGCAGGAGCTGGGCCCTCCCCGAGGCCGCGGGCGGCTGTGAGTCACCGGAGGGAGAGATTACGAGCCGGATGGAGAGATTACGAGGCGGCGGGGAAGACGTGCCGACAGGCACCCCCGGCCCTTTTTAGCCCAGGGCCGCAGGTCCTTCCTGGAGCCACAGACGGACAGAGGGAAAGGGAGGGAGGGCGGGGGGCTGGGGGGGAGTAAGACAGTCACCACCCGCCTTTCCTGACTCTGAGCCCCAGAGAGAACCGGAGGCGGCCTGGGCTCAGGGGATCTGAGCACCAATCAACCTACAAAACCAGGAGGTCACGGCTGGATTCCCTGTCAGGGCCCCGGCCTGCGTCGGGGGCTCGGGGGCGTGCAGGAAGCGGCCGATTCAGGATTTTCTCTACTCGTGGATGCGTCTCTCTCTCTCCCTTCCTCTCTGAAATCAATAAAAATGTATCCTAATAAAAGAGCAATATGCAAATGGCCCGTACCTCTGCTACACCCAAGCCATGCCCACCACCAATCAGAGTGAATAGGCAAATTAACCTAACCAAGATGGCTACGGCCACAGAGAGAGCAGGAGGGAGGCTTGGGTTGCCTCTGGCGATGGAGGAAGCCAAGCTTTCCCCAAGCCCTGGCCTTCAGGCCTCTGCTTAAGGCAACAAGATTTCAATGGCTGTCGCCTCGGAGTGAGCAGACGTCTTGGCTCTGCTCCAGGCTACACAGTTTCAATTATAGAGGATAAATAAATCCCAGATACCAGGGTCTCTGCTTGGGTCGCCAGGGGGTGTGGCTGGCCTGCCAACCACCACAGGCCCCTTGCCCAGGCCACCCCACGCCCCAAGGGAACCCCCACCCTGACCCAGGACACCCTTCAGGGCCAACCAGCTGGCCCCCACCCATGCACCAGGCCTCTATCCTATCCAATAAAAGAATAATATGCAGATTGACCATCATTCCAACACACAAGATGACTGCCCCCATCTAGTCAAAAGATCCTGTCCCCATGTGGACACAAGATGGCCAGCAGGGGAGGGCAGTTGGCAGGGCCCAGGCCTGCAGGGGAGGGCAGTTAGGGGTGACCAGGGCCACAGGGAAGGGCTATTAAGGGCAAACAGGCTGGCAGGGGAGCAGTTAGGCATCCATCAGGCCGGCAGGGGAGTGGTTAGGGGGTGATCAGGCTGGCAGGCAGAAGCGGTTAGGGGCAATCAGGAAGGCAGGCAGGGGAGCAGCTGGGAGCCAGCAGTCCTGGACTGTGAGAGGGATGTCCTACTGCTGTCCAGGTAGGATCGGGGCTAAATGGGCAGTCGGACATCCCTCCAGAGGTCCCAGATTGGAGAGGGAGCAGGCTGGGCTGAAGGACACCTCTCCCCCCCACAAATTTTGTGCACCAGGCATACACACACACACACACACACACACAGTGGTACCTCGAGATACGAGTGCCCTAACATACGAGATGTTTGAGATACGAGCCGTCGAGAGAGCGGTTTTTGCTTTGAAATACGAGCAACATTTGAGATAGGAGTCATCGCGAGGATCGGCCGGCTGCACACGACCCACCAGTTTACTGTGACGCGAGCGTCTCATAGTTTCCCACGCCTCAAGGTGACGGAACGAATTAAACGCGTATCTCGAGGTACCACTGTGTATGTGTGTATATATATAAATGAAAAGCTGGGGTATTGGGTCTACAACTCACGTTACAACTGATTCTCCAGGGGTCAGGGAGAAAAAGGATGCGCACAGGCAGAGGACCAACGACAAAGCGGGTGTGGACCCCGCGGGAGTTCTCGGTGCTGCCGCTCTGGGCATCGCTCTGAGCCTGGAACCGTTTTGATTTCCCTCCAGATTTTTTATTTTTATTTATTTTTTTAATTAAAGTTACCCACACGGCAAGACCTCATTCTATTCTTAAGAGGTTTCCCGGACCCAAAAAAAAACTCCACAAAAAAAACCCCTGTTGCTATTTCTGCCTCTAATGCCTCCCGTGTGCGGGCGGGGCCGTGGGCCGGACATCGATTTACGATAACCGATAATTTGCAGGGCCGCCTCCTGGCCCCGCAATGACCGCCCTCCGCGCGGATGATTCAGAGGGGAGGGGAGACCGGCCTGGGCTGCCCGGTCCCCTCAGTTATAAACAAAGCAGCTCTTGATCCAAGCGGATCCACAGAGTTTTCTTTTCTTTTTCTTAAAGTTTATTCTTACTGATTTCAGAGAGGGAGGGAGAGAGAGAGAGAGAGAAACATCCATGATGAGAGAGAATCATGGATCGGCTCCCTCCTGCACGCCCCTACGGGGAATGTGCCCGCCACCCAGGCACGTGCCCTTGACCGGAATCGAACCCAGGACCCCTCTGTCTGCAGGCCGACGCTCTCTTTCCACTGAGCCACAGCAGCCAGGGCCAGGGACCCACGGGCTTTTCTGACAGGAAGTACCGGCCTGGGGGCTGGAGGGTCACGGGTTCGATTCCAGTCAAGGGCACGGACCTCGGTTGCAGGCTCCATCCCGTGGTCGGGGCTCGTGTGGGAGGCAATGGATCGACGCGTCCCTCTCACATCCATGTTGCTCTCTCTCTCTCATCCCCCCCTCCCTTCCACTCTCCCTTAAAAAAAAAAAAAAAGCCGAAACCAGCTGATCAATGCCTCTCTCTCATCGAGGTTTCTAACTTTCTATCCCTCTCCCTTCCTCTCTGTGAAAAATCAATAAAATATATTTTAAAAATATAAATAAAATAAGAAAAATAAAGTTTCAACAATAAAGAAAAAAATATATCGCTCTCGGCTCCTTAACGTTCATTTGCCTGGGCTGATGCAGGGGACGTGTCGATCCTCTTGCTGTAAGCTGTTGGGACCTGCACTCACAGTCTGGACGCCGAAGGCAGATGAGCAGCCATAAAAGGAGTGGGGGGTGGGGTGGGGAGAAGGGGGGTTCGGGGGGACAGAGGGGACCAACCCCAGCCGCCGAGCAGATCGATGCGGCAAGTTTCCTCCCGAGAGCCAAGCAGGGACCTGCCCAGGCTGCACAGGAAATGAGCTTGGAACGTCGGGAGCCGCCGCCCGAGTGCAAACCGTCAGCCACACGGGGCCGGGGACGTGGCTGTCAGTGAAGCACAGAACCCGACTGGAGCGGCTCAGCGGCCGAGCGTCCCCCTGTGAACCAGGAGGTCAGGGTTCAATTCCCACCCAGGGCACAGGCCCGGGTGGCGGGCTCCATCCCCAGTCCGGGGCGTGCAGGAGGCGGCCGGTCCATGATCCTCTCTCCTCATGGACGTTTCTCTCTCTCCCCCTTCCTCTCCCTGAAACCAATAAAAACACTTTTTAAAAATAAAGACTGTTGAAACGAACGGCAGGCGTCAGAGAAAATGACCTGCACACCCCTCTCTCCCCTGCGAGTGCTCGCTGAGAGAGAACAGAGGGGAGCCACACGGGCCGGCCGTGATGACGTGATCGGAGGGGGAGGGGGAGTGGGGGACGGTGGCGGGGGGGGGGCTGGCCCGGAGCGGCGGGGCGGGCGCTGAAAGACCCTTTGTCGGCGGGAGCCGGCCGTGCGCCGGGGCCGGGACGCGGTTCTTGCAGGAATAACAGGCCCGCCCGCCGATAAGCCGTCTCCGAGGCCGCACAGAGGCCCCTCTGTCTGCGATTTCCTCGAAGTCAAGCCCAGGCGCTCCAGCTCACAGCGGCTCGAGCCCGCTCAGCCGCCCTCGGCCCCCTCCCCTCCGCGGCCTCACCCGGCTGCCCCGGGGTGCTGGGCGGCGAACACAGCCACCTCCGTCCACAGCCACCTCCGTCCGTGTCCAATGAGAAGCCCCTGGTCCCAACTGCTCCCTTTCTTCCCCCCTCGCCCTCCTGTCCTCCCTCCCTCCCTTTCCTTCTATTTGTTTTTTAAAATCTGACGTCGGAGAGGAAGGGAGAGGAAGGGAGAGGAAGCGAGACAGAGAAACACCAGTGATGAGATAGAGAATTGTGGATCCGCTGCCGCCTCCTGCACGCCCCAATCCGGGGATCGAGCCCGTAACCCAGGCCTGTGCCCTGGGCCGGAATCATCGAACCCGGGACCCTTCAGTCCACAGGCTGATTGATGCTCTATCCGCTGGACCAAACCAGCTAGAGCTCTTTCTTTTTCTACACACACACACATACATGTATACAAACACACACACACATATATGTATACACACCTACACATATATGTATATACACACACATCCACACATTCCCCCACGCCACACACACACTCTAGTGGCCCGGTGCACGAAATGCGTGCACATTAACAGGGGATGAGTTAGAGGGAATATTTTAACATTGCCATTTGCCCTTTCTCTGTAAATAGAAGCATCAAGAGATGAAAGAAAATTAGTAAAATGGGTATAAAAACCTTCCTCCTGTCAGAGTCTGGGGCGCACCTCGGGACCCAGAGCCAAGTCCCCGCCCACCCATGTGCACCTCGACATTGGGCGAGACCCAGACCCAGCCAGCCCCACCCCTGTCAAACCCTGCTGGGCGGGGGACGTGGCCTGAGGTCCCCCTGTCAAGCCCCACCAGGTGGGGTGGTGTGGGGTGGGGTAACCTCAGGTCCCTGCTGATCGCTCGTTAAGGGAACTTGGCCTCCACTGTGAGCGCAGCCATCTTGTGACAGCGTGACAGTCAATTTGCATATTTCCCCTTTATTAGATCAGAGGATTTTTTACTTTATTTTTATTTTTTTTTGGAGAAATTTATCTTTTTAAATATATTTTATTGATTTTTTACAGAGAGGAAAGGAGACAGACAGAATCAGAAACATCAATGAGAGAGAAGCATCCATCAACTGCCTCCTGCACGCCTCCTACTGGGGATGTGCCTGCAACCAAGGTACATGCCCCCGATCGGAATTGAACCTGGGACTTTTCAGTCCGCATGCCGACACCCTATCCACTGAGCCACACTGGTTTTGGCCAGAGGATAATGTTTTTATTGATTTTGGGGAGGAAGGGAGAAGGATCGAGAAATAGGAACATGGATGGCGAGAGAGAATCACGGATCGGCCGCCTCCTGCATGCCCCACACTGGGGATCGAGCCCACCCCCTGAGCCTGAGCCCTGACCTGAATGGAACCCGGGACCTTTTCGTCCGCAGGCTGCCGACACTCCATCCACCGAGTCAGACCAGCCAGGGCTTCATCTTTCTTTCCATTCCCTCCTCGATTCATTAACATGAGTCACAGGCCAGCGGAGGGGGATTAAGCCCCACCTCCAGGAGGAAAGGTTTCGGCTAAATTGAAATTTGCAGATAAGCAAACCTCAAGGTATGGCTCATGGTGACTGACAAAAGCTGAGGCTTAAGCTGCAACCGGTGTGGCTCAGTGGATAGAGCGTTCGTTGGCCTGCGGATGGAAGGGTCCCAGGTTTGATTCTGGTCAAGGGCATGTACCTTGGTGGCGGGCACATCCCCAGTGGGGGGGCGTGCAGGAGGCAGCTGATCGATGTCTCTCTCTCATCGATGTTTCTAGCTCTCTATCCCTCTCCCTTCCTCTCTGTAAAAAAATCAATAAAATATTAAAACAACAACACACAAATGAAACTCTTCTGTTTGCTCCACGACCCCGGACAGAGCCTGGCCCAGGTCCGGGGGTGGAAGAGGTGGCGACGTGACCGACGGATGACTCCCGCCTCCAGGGAAAGCGTCCCGGGGGCATGGGAAATGCCGTCAGAGTATGAGGGCTGGGGACACAGGCGGCCGGAGACCTCAGCAGGGCGCCTCCGCCTCCGCCCCCGAGAGCCTGGCTCTGGGCTGGGGCCTGGACATTCTCAGTGACACCCGTCTCCAGTGACTCTCTCTCTCTCTCTTTTTTAAAATATATTTTTTTGACTTTTTACAGGGAGGAAGGGAGAGGAATAGAGAGTTAGAAACACCGATGAGAGAGAGACATGGATCAGCCGCCACCTGCACGCCCCCCACTGGGGATGTGCCCGCCACCCAGGTCTGTGCCCTTGATGGGAATCGAACCCGGGACCCCTGGGTCCGCCGGCCGATGCTCTATCCACTGAGGCACACCGGTTTCAGTTCGCTCTCTTTTTAAAAACGTTATTTCAGAGAGAGGAAAAGAGAGAGCTGGAGAGAGAAAGAAACATCCACGATGAGAGAGAACCAGGGATCGGCGGCCTCCTGCCCACCCTGCCCTAGGGGGATCCCGCCTGCACCCCGGAGGGAGGGACCTGTGTCCTGACCAGGAACGGACCTGTGACCTCCCGGTTCAGAGGTCGCAGGTCAATGCTCCACCCCGGAGCCCCGCCGGCCAGCCGGGCAGGAAGGTGCTTTCTAAACTGGGTGCTGGCCCCTCTCCCTGGGTCTCGGCTCTCCTGGTGTCTGTCTAGCCCCGCGGTCGGCAAACTGCGGCTTGCAAGCCACCTGTGGCTCTCTGGCCCCTGGAGTGTGGCTCTTCCAGCAGATACTGTGGCCTGGGCGAGTCTATTTGGAAGAAGTTTATGTTTAAAAAACGTGGCTCTCTTGCCGAATCTGGTGTGGTTCAGTGGATAGAGCATCTGCCTACGGACTGAAAGGTCCCAGGTTCGATTCCGGTCAAGGGCATGTACCTTGGTAGCGGGCACATGCTCAGTGGGGGGCGTGAAGGAGGCGGCTGATGGATGTCTCTCTCTCATCAATGTTTCTAACTCTCTATTCCCTCTCCCTTCCTCTCTGTGGAAAATCAATAAGATATATTAAAATAAATAAATAAATAAATAAAATGTTAAAAAAAAATCCAAAAAACACAAGAAAGCTCACCCCTGCCCCCCGAAATCCCTGACAACAGGGATCCCTAAATCTGGCGAGGTGAACCCCGTGTCGGGCACACACACACACACACACACACACACAGATGAGGGGGCTCGCCGAAATCCCGGCTGGGGCTGATAATGTGTCTCTCGTCATCACAGGCTACAGGGAGACGGCCTCCTGTGTGCTGGCACACACACGTCCACGTCCCCGGCAGGAAGAGGGAGAGCGACGGGCGAGGAGACACCGGAAGAAGCCAGTCCCGGCATTAATACAGTGGCACCTCGAGATACGAGTTTAATTCGTTCCGTAACCTTGAGGCATGGGAAGCTATGAGACGCTCGAGTCGCGCGGTAAATGTTTGGGTCGTGTGCAGCCGATCCGCGCGATGACTCCTATCTCAACTGTTGCTCGTATTTCAAAGCAAAAATCGCTCGCTCAACGGCTCGTATCTCAAAAATCTCGTATGTTAGGGCACTCGTATCTCGAGGCGCCACTGTATGTCCATCTCTCTTCACGCAAGCGCCTTGGAAAATCAACGCCTGGGGGAAAAGCTGGCCACTGATGCATCAGAGAGAGAGTGTTCCTTTCTCTTGGACGCAGGGTCCGGCCATTCCCCTGCTGTGCTCACGGCTATCGGACCTTATCAGCCTCCACCCAGCCCGACCGGCATCACTCTTTCCGCGCTGACTCACGTCGCGTCCCTGCGAGCAGGCCAGCGCCTGCCTCTGCCAGCGAAAACAGAGCGAAGCCAAAGGGGACGCCTGTTCCCCGGAACGAGAGAGAGAGAGAGAGAGAGAGAGAGAGAGAGAGAGAGAGAGAGAGAGGGAGGGAGGGAGGGAGAGAGAGAGAGAAAGACACGTCTCCCCGGAGACGTCCTTCAAACCCCCGCGTCTCTGGCCTGGCCGGCCTGGCTCCCTGGTGGAGGGTCGACCGAGGGACCAGGAGGTCACGGTTCGATTCCAGGTTCAGGACACAGGCCCGGTGGTGGGCTCTGTCCCCCAGGAGGGGGCGTGCAGGAGGCAGCCAGTCCGTGATTCTCTCTTATCATGGATGTTTCTCTCCTCTCCCTTCCTCACTGAAATCAATAACAAGCCTATCTAATAAAAGAGCAATATGCAAATTGACCGTGCCTCTACTACACCCACAAGCGATGCCCACTAGCCAATCAGAGCGAGTATGCAAATTAACTCAACCAAGATGGCTACAGCCACACAGAGAAGGCAGGAGGGAGGCTTGGGTTGCCCCTGGCAATGGAGGAAGCCAAGCTTTCAGCAAACCCTAGTGGGTGCTTAAAGCAACAAAGTTTTGATGGCTGTGTGAGCAGAAGGCTTAGCTCTGCTCCAGGCTACAAAGTTTCAATTGTAGAAGATAAATAAATCCCTGATATCAGGGCCTCTGCTTGGGTCACTGGGGGGCATAGTCAGCCTGCAAAACACCACAGGCCCCCCACCCAGGCCAACCCACACCCCAAGGGAACCCCCACCCTGACCCAGGACACCCTTCAGGGTAAACCAGCTGGCCCCCACCCATGCACCAGGCCTCTATCCTGTCTAATAAGAGTCATATGCAGATTGACCATCACTCCAACACACAAGATGACTGCTCCCAATGTGGTCACAAGATCCTGCCCCATGTGGACACAAGATGGCCACCACAAGATGGCCAGCAGTGGAGGGACTAGGCCTGCAAGGGAGGGCAGTTGTGGGCGATCAGGCCAGCAGAGGAGAGAAGTGGGGGCGTGTAGGAGGCGGCTGATCGATGTTTCTCTCCCATCCATGTTTCTAACTCTTCCCTTCCTCTCTGTAAAAAAAAAAAATAATAATAATAAAAAAAAAGCCCTAACTGATGTAGCTCAATGGATAGAGCGCTGGCCTGCAGTCTGAAAGGTCCCGGGTTCGATTCCGGTCCAGGGCATGGACCTGGTTGGCAGGCACATCCCCAGCGGGGGGCGTGCGGGAGGCAGCGGATGGATGTTTGTAGCTCTCTCTCTCCCTCTCCCTTCCTCTTTGTGGAAAAAATAGCAACCAAATGCATTAAAAACAGACAGAAAGATGGACAGACCGACCGACGGGCACGCACACACACACACACACACACACGCACGCGCGCACACTCACCTCGTAGGACCAGACGCACTGCACGCCGGCGAACCTGCGCACGCAGCGGCCCACCTCCACGTCCTCGTGGGTGGTGTACATCTCGCGCAGGCACTCGCCCACGTGGGGCACCATGCGCCGCAGCACCTCGCGGCTCAGGATCACGCCGGGCCCGCCCATGCAGAAGTTCTCGCCGGGCTCGAGCGCCAGCTTGCCCATCTCCTCCGTGGTGCCCAGGCCCGTCTGGCCCAGGAACAGCGGCTCGCTGCTGTTGAGGCTGCGCAGGAAGCTCTCCAGCCGGTCGCCCTTGATGTACACGTCGTCGTCGGCGCGCATGAACCACTCGTACTGGTCCAGGTAGTGGTCGTGCATGTACTTGAGCATCATGAAGGACTTCTTCTGCGGCGGGTACGCGTCGTCCACGCCCCGCAGCGGCACCACGGGGATCGGCAGCGACGTGTCCGAGCCCTCGCTCGAGAAGAACTCCACCTTCCCCGGGATCGTCTTGGACCACGTCCTGCGGACAGAGGAAAGGTGGGGGGTGAGTCTCGGTGGCGGTGGCTGCTGGCCTGTGTCGGGGGGAATCTGATCGGAAGCTCGCACCCTATACCCCCCCTCCCATCCCTGCAGAGTCCCCGTTCATTCTCAGAAGAATCTCAACAACAACAACAAAGAATGAGGGAGCCCTGGCCAGTGTGGCTCAGTGGATAGAGCGTCAGCCTGCGGACTGAAGGGTCCCGGATTCGATTCCGGTCAAGGGCATGGACCTTGGTGGCGGGCACATCCCCAGTGTGTGTGTGGGGGTGTGTCTGTGCAGGAGGCAGCTGATAGATGTCTCTCTCTCATTGGTGTTTCTGACTATCTCTCTCCCTTCCCTCTCTGTAAAAAAAAAAAATCTATAAAAAATATATTAAAAAAAAAAAAAGAATGAGGGAGCGTGGAAACAGGTTCAGGGCAGTGGAGCTCAGTGGATAGAGCGTAGGCCTGCAGTCTGAAAGGTCCCAGGTTCGATTCCAGTCCAGGGCATGGACCTGGGTGGCGGGCACGTCCCCAGTGGGGGGCGTGCAGGCCTCCGAGGGCAGAATGTTCTGGCCAATGTGCCAACACTGGCCACCCCCTCGCTACAAACTCCTCCACTCCACAAAATAAAAGAGCAACCAGCCTGCCAGCATGGCTCCGTGGTGGAGCGTCGCCCTAGGAACCAGGAGGTCAGGGTTCGAGTCCCGGTCAGGGCACAGGTCCGGGTGGTGGGCTCCATGCCCAGTGTGGGGCGTGCAGGAGGCAGCTGATGCATGATTCTCTCTCATTGATGTTTCTCTTTCTGTGTCTCTCTCGCCCTTCCCTTTCAGAAATTAATAAAAATGTATCTATTTTTAAAAAGAGCTGGAATCACCAACTTCTAGGAAAAAACACCTCATACAGGATACTTCCCTCGGTGAATTTAGCCATAGTAAGATAAAAAACCATGGTCCTACCCTCCCCCAAATGTCCTTCCCTGTATATTTCTCTCTCAATTAACTGTCAGATTTGGGTTTATTACGGCGACAGCGACTTGAAGGGGAAAAACAGCATGTATCCCTGAATGGGTTAAGATTTTGTTTTTTTTTTTTTGTGTGTGTGTTTTATTTATTTATTTAAAATATATTTTATTGATTTTTTACAGAGAGGAAGAGAGAGGGATAGAGAGTTAGAAACATCGATGAGAGAGACATCAATCAGCTGCCTCCTGCACATCCCCTACTGGGGATGTGCCCGCCACCAAGATACATGCCCTTGACAGGAATGGAACCTGGGACCTTTCAGTCTGCAGGCCGAAGCTCTATCCACTGAGCCAAACCGGTTTTGGCGTGTGCGTGTTTTAAATACCGTATTTTCTGGCATATAAGATGACTGGGCGTATAAGATGACCCCCGGCATATAAGACAACCCCCAACTTTGGAGAAGATTTTCTTGGGTTAAAAAGTCGTCCTGTACGCCGGGAAATATGGTATATCTTTATTGATGTCGGAGAGGAAGGGAGGGGGACACAGAGAGAGAAACATCCGTGAGGAGAGAGAATCAGGGACCGGCTGCCTCCTGCACGCCCCACACTGGGGATCGAGCCCGCCACCCGGGGCCTGTGCCCCGACGGGGAATCGAACCGTGACCTCCTGGTTCCTCCTGGTGGGCGCTCACCCACGGAGCCACGTGGGCGGCGGGCGGTTAGAATTTTGTCCTGCTGTCCCTCTCAGACAACGTCAGGGTCAACGCCGAACAGGACTCTGAACTCGACAAGGGTTTTCCCCGGAGACACCGGGTCCCTCTGCAGCGAGGCCGAGGGTCAAAGCCCGGCCCGCCCCCCCGCAGGTCTGGAGTGGCCATCCCCGGGGCCGCACATGCCCACACCGTGCCTTGGAGTGATGTCATCGCCCAAGAAGAGACAGCAGCCCATGTCAGAGGCCGACAATCCGACCTCAGGCCCCGCTGAAGCCATCATGCGGTTTCATGGTCAACTCCACCCAGGTCTCCTCTTAAGTGACTGGTGGTTGGAGGCAAATCTCTTAATAGGAAGTTTGATTCTTTTTTAATGTTATGTTTAAAAATATGCACATTATTTTTTATTGATGTCAGAGAGGAAGGGAGAGGGAGAAAGAGAGAGAAACATCCACGATGAGAGAGAATCACGGATCGGCTGCCTCCCATACGCCCCACAATGAGGATGGAGCTCAAAACCTGGGCCTGTTCCCTGACTGGGAATCGAACTATTATGACCTGCTGGTTCCTAAGTCAACACGCAAACACGGAGCCACGCCGACCAGGCTAAACTGATTTTGTAGAGAAAGGAAACGAGAGAGAGAAAGAGAGAGAAGCATTGATGTGAGAGAGAATCATAGATCATCTGCCTCCTGCACGCCCCCTCCTACTGGGATCGAGCCTGAAACCCAGGCCTGTGCCCCTGACCGGGAATCGAACCGGCGACCTTTTTGGGGCATGGGATGCTCAACCATTGAGCCACCCGGCCAAGGTGATCTGACGTTTTTGTAAACCCTCCTATCTCAAGAAATGATGATCTTGCCGAAACCGTGGATAGAGCGTCGGCCTGTGGACTGAAAGGTCCCAGGTTTGATTCTGGTCAAGGGCACGTATCTTAGTGGTGGGCACATCCCCACTAGGGGGGGTGTGCAGGAGGCGGCTGATCGATGTCTCTCATCGATGTTTCTGACTCTATTCCTCTCCCTTCCTCTCTGTAAAAAATCAGTAAAAATATATATATATAAAAAAAGAAATGACGATCTTTCCCCTGAGGGTGCCTGTAGTTTAAACAGCTCCACCACTTAGAGGGCTCTGACCGTACTGGTACTCGGTGATTTACCGTCCCGGGGGAAGAGGGGACCTGGATGACGGGCGTGAAAGAAGTGGAGGGAAAGCTGGGGGCCAGGAACAGGTGGGCTCCCTCACTCTCCTAAGCCGACGCCCGCTCTGCCACGGCCACGGTCACGCCAGGCGGTGCCGGGACTGAATGGAACGGAACGAAGAGCTCCTGTCACAGACTCCGCAGGATGCCAGCGGGGGCCCGGCCAGCTGGCTCGGCTCTCCCCACCGGATAGCGGCTCTCAGATAAGACACTGAAACGTGAGCGTGCCAACCGCCTCCTGCCCGGCGGCCGCTCTGCCAGCCCCGGAATCTCAGCCGCCCAGTGCGGCCGGCTCCCGCAAGCCAGGCCCCTCCCCACCCCAACCCCGCGCAACAGGCATCTCTGGGGTCTCTGTTTCTCTGTCCTGTCGCTTTAAGAACCACGATGGCGCCGGAACCGGTGTGGCTCCGTGGATAGAGCGTCGGCCCGCAGACCGAGGGGTCCCAGGTTCGATTCCGGTCAAGAGCATGGACCTTGGTGGCGGGCACATCCCCAGTGGGGATGTCTCTCTCTCATCGATGTTTCTAACTCTCTATCCCTCTCCCTTCCTCTGTAAAAAAATCAATAAAATATATTAAAAAAAAAATAATTGTGGCTCTCCAGAGAAATTTCCGTCGTCATCCTGTGGGTGTTTGGCTCTGCGGACCGATGAGTTTGCTGACCACTGACCCAGATCACAACGTGTGGTCTGAAGGCCCTCAAAGTGCTAGCTTGGAAGGGACTTGGATGATCAAGTCATCTCAGCATTTCGAGTCGAGGAAGGGAGGGAGGGAGGAGGAAGGAGGGAGAATAAGCTTTTACCCTGAGAACGGACACATCCCAGGAGTTACATGCATACTACAGCCCGGCTGGCCGGCGTGGCTCAGGGACTGAGCGTTGATCGTGGAACCAGGAGGTCACAGTCCGATTCCCAGTCGGGGCCCAGGCCCAGGGAGGGGCAGTGCAGGAGGCAGCCGATCCGTGATTCTCTCTCCTCATGGATGTTTCTCTCTCTCTCTCTCCCCCTCTCCGTGCCTCACTGACATCAATAAAAATATATAGCCGAAACCGGTATGGATCAGTGGATAAAGCGTCAGCCTGCGGACTGAAGGGTCCCAGGTTCGATTCCGGTCAAGGGCACATACCTTGGTGGCGGGCACATCCCCAGTGTGGGGCGTGCAAGAGGCAGCCGATCAATGTCTCTTTCTCATCAATGTTTCTCTCTCTCTCCCTTCCTCTCTGTAAAAAAATCAATAAAATATATTTTAAAATAAATAAATAAATAAAAATAAAAATATATAGCCGAAACTGGTGTGGCTCAGTGGATAGAGTGTCGGCCTGCGGACTGAAAGATCCCGGGTTTGATTCTGATCAAGGGCATGTACCTTGGTTGCAGGCACATCCCCAGTGGGGGGTGTGCAGGAGGCAGCTGATCGATGTCTCTCTCTCATCGATGTTTCTAGCTCTCTATCCCTCTCCCTTCCTCTCTGTAAGAAATCAATAAAATATATTTAAAAATTTTAAAAATATATAAAAAAAAGGAAAAAGAAAAAACCGAGGCTTCGGAATGAGGCCTCCAGGCCCTGCCGGAGCGGAGGGAACAGGCTGGGGCAGGTGTCCGGAGCGTGATTCACCGTTACCCGGCCCGACTCGGCGGGCTGGGGCGTGGCCTCTCCGCTCGGCGGCAGGCGCCTGCTTCCGCGCCCGTGGTTTCCGGATGTGCGGTTTCCTCTTTTAAAATCGTTAACGGTCCCTGCGCGCGGGGAGGCCCCGAGGCCCGGCCATGCCCCGTTCTTTTTGAAAGCAGGTATAAAAAAGGTGGGGAGATAAAAAAAAAAGAAAGAAAAAAGGCACATCAAATTACAGTCCCCTTTCTCTTTCTCTTTTTTCTGCCTCCACAAAGCCGCCGGCGGGTGGATTACAGGGTTCCCACCCGGACAATGGCCCTGGCTCCGGCTCCGGCTCCCAGGAGCTCACAACGCCGGCCGGGCCTGCAGCGGGGGCCACAGACACCCCTCCCTGACAGGCAGGCGGGAAATGTGGAGACGGAGCAGCCGGGGGAATTCTAGACCCGTCCCCAGGTTCCAGTGCTGGCGAGCTATCTTACTGACCCCCGAGGAGGCTGAACCAGCAAGGAGGTTTTGTGTGTGTGTGTTTTTTTAATATATTTTATTGATTTTTTTTACAGAGAGAAGGGAGAGAGAGTTAGAAACATCAATGGGAGAAAGACATCGATCAGCTTGCACATCTTCTACTGGGGATGTGCCTGCCACCAAGGTACCTGCCCTTGACAGGAATCGAACCTGGGACCCTTCAGTCTGCAGGCCGACGCTCTATCCACTGAGCCAAACCAGTAAGGGCAGCCAGGAGTTTTAAAAATTGATTTTTATTTTATTTTTTTTAAAACATTTTTAAAATTTGATTTCAGAGAGGAAGGGAGAGGGGGAGAGTGAGAGAGAGAGAGAGAGAGAGAAACATCCACGAGGAGAGAAAACCATGTATTGGCTGCCCCCTGCATGCCTCCCGCCTGGGGATGGAGCCCACAACCCGGGCCTGTGCTCTTGACTGGAATCAAACCCGGGACTCTTCAGTCCGCAGGCTGATGCTCTATCTGCTGAGCCTGGCTAGGGCTAAAATTCATTTTTACAGAGGAAGGGAGAGAGGGAGGGAGAAGAAGAAGAGAGAGAGAGAAACATCCAGGATGAGAGAGAATCATGGATCAGCCGCCTCCTGCACGCCCCCCACTGGGGATGGAGCCCACAACCTGGGCCTGTGCCCTGACCTGGAATCGAACCGTGGCCTCCCGGTTCCTAGTTTGACGCCAACCACTGAGCAAACTGGCCCGCCTACAGCTTGTACTTAACCAACCCAAAGTGAAGGTCCTCAGCTGCAGGACAAATGACAACGGCAGCGGCAAGTGCTTTCACACCCCGGGTTAAAACAAATGGCAAGACAGAGTTGCTGCTTCTACATCATCACTTTTTTTTTTTTAACGAAGTTAGGGAGGAAGGGAGAGAGAGAGAGAGAGACATTCATAATAAGAGAGAACCACTGACCGGCTGCCTCCTGCATGCCCCCCTCCGGGGATCGAGCCCGCAACCCAGGCCTGGGCCCTGACTGGGACTCGAGCCTGTGACCTCCTGGTTCCAAGGTCGACGCTCGCCACTGAGCCACACAGGCCGGGCTCATCACTGTTTCTCGTCCCCTCAAACCCATCAGGGACCAGAGGGCAAAAACCGAATATGCCTGCCCATTCACACACGGGGTCCCTGTGACACAGGCGGACACCCTCGCCCCCGGAGGGTCACCCGCACGCCGAGATGTTCCCGCAGTAACCAGCAACCGAGGGAGACCGAACCGAACTCTGGCGGCCAGAGTGCTCAGCCCTACACTTCCTGGTGGGAACGAATGGACTTCCTGAACCAAGAACGCCCCTGGCTTGGCACCAGGGAGCCGGGCGCCAAGACACCCTCCGTGCCCAGAGGTCCCGCCGATGGTGCCGATGGTTTAACACGCGAGGAGCTGCCCTGGCCCGGGGCCCGGCGTGCACCGAAAGGTCACAGGTTCGATTCCCGGGCAGGGCACGTCCCAGAAAGGTGAGTGCGGGAGGCGGCTGGGCCAGGATGCCCTGTCATCATCACGTTTCTCTCCCTCTCCCCCTTCTTCCCGGAAACCTACGGGCAGAAAAGGCGAAGGAAGAGCAGGAGCGGGGAGCCTGGGACAGGCCTTTCCGATCCCTTTTTAAAAACATTTCTTTTTTTAAAAAAATATATTTTATTGATTTTTTTTACAGAAAGGAAGGGAGAGGGAGTCAGAAAGAGACATAGATCAGCCGCCTCCTGCACGATCCCTACTGAGGATGTGCCCACAACCAGGATACATGCCCTTGACCGGAATCGAACCTGGGACCCCTCAGTCCGCAGGCCGACGCTCTAGCCACTGAGCCACACCGGTTTCGGCAATAAAGTTACTTTTAAAACTCTCTCCCGGATAATAACTCTCTGAACCTGGGGTGGGAGGTTAAAGTAAAATTTAAAATAAATAAATAATAAAAAAGAACCAGCCCTAATCCGTGTGGCTCAGTGGGTAGAGCGTCGGCCTGTGGACTGAAGGGTCCTGGGTTCGATTCCGGTCAGGGACATGTGTACTTTCGCTGTGGACACATCCCCGGTGTGTGTGTGGGGGGGGCGTGCAAGAGGCAGCGGGTCGATGTCTCTCTCTCATCGATGTTTCTCACTTTCTCTCCCTCTCCCTTCCTCTCTGTAAAAAATCAATAAAATTTATTTAAAAACAAATGAACATGAAGATGTAACTTTCTTTTTTTTTGGTTAACCCTCACTGGGGGATATTTTTCCACTGATTTGTAGAGAGATTGGAAGGGAGGGACAGAGCGAAACATTGACGTGAGAGAGACGCATCGATTGACTGCCTCTGGCGCACGCCCCGACCGGGGACGATGGGGAACCTGCAACCCAGGCAGGTGCGCCCTTGACCGGGAATCGAAGCCGGGACCCTTCAGTCCCCAGGCCCCACGCTCTCCCCATTGAGCCACACGGGCTGGGCCTGATGATGTCACTTCCGTGTATCACACAAGGTAAATTTTTTTTTCTTCCAAGGGGAAGAATGGGAACTGCAGACCGGCAGAGGAAGACGCTAGGAACCCAGGCGTGCTGCTGCTGCGGACCTTTTTCCACCCAGCGAGCGGGACACGTCACCCGGGGGGGCTCCCGGGACCCCGGGGCTGAGAGAGGAGCAGCGGGCGCGTGCCCGGGCCCGTCTCCCAGCTCCCCGGAGCCTTCCAGGAGGCTCGGCTCCAGCACAATGCCATCGCCTTAGGTGCCAACCTCCTCTCAACTTTTTAAAAAAAATACACGTTTCATTGATTTTTTTTTTAAACAGAGAGGAAGGGAGAGGGAGAGAGAGAGCTGGAAACATGGATGAGAGAGAGAGACATCTATCAGCCGCCTCCTGCACGCCTCCTAACTGGGGATGTGCCCGCCACCAAGGTTACGTGCCCTTGAACGGGATCGAACCCGGGACCCCTTCAGTCCGAGGGCCGACGCTCTATCCACGGAACCACACCAGCCAGGGCTCTCCTCTCAATCTTTAAACCAGCAGTTCTCAACCGGTGGGTCGCGACCCCTTTGGGGGTCGAACGACCCTTTCACAGGGGTCGCCTAAGACCAGCGGAAAACACCTATTTCCCATGGTCTTAGGAACCCACACACCGCTCCTCGGTGTCGCAAAGTGTCGCAATGTAGTTTACTGTTGTCCTAGGAAGACTGATGCCCATGCAACACCACGATTCAAGACATTTCATTTATTTGTAATTAGAAATATTTCACAATATACAATGACATATTGTTTTTGCGATTAATCCTTATGCTTTCATTATGTTCAGTTTGTAACAACTAAAATACATCCTGCCTATCAGATATTGACATGGCAGTTCATCACAGTAGCAAAGTGACAGCGATGAAGCAGCCACGGAAATCATTGAATGGTTGGGGGTCACCACCCCAGGAGGAGCTGTCTTAAAGGCTCTCGGCCTTAAGGAAGGTGGAGAACCGCTGCTTTAAACAATTCCGTTACGTGAGTGAAACAGAGGGTATGTACACCCACCTCGGGTGCAAAACCAGCCGGCTCGACGCTGACTCACCTCCTCCCCGGAAACCAGCCCCCCGCCCCCCTCAGGCCTCCCCGGCTCCCTCGGTGACTCAACCGCCCGCCCTGCCTTCCCTAGCGGACCTGCTAATTCTCCGCTGCTCGCCAGTCAGGAGCGTCCCATCGGCATGTCTCGCACTCTGGCCCGGCCCCCCCTCCCCCCCGAGAGCCCCCGCACCCCCCCACATCCCTACCGGGACCCCCGCCTAACACGTCCTTGCTTCCTCCAGTCGCCCACCCACCCCCAC